>JAKGSA010000472.1:315472-408833 GCA_033558755.1 Philaethria dido
TATATATATATATATATATATATATATATATATATCTATATATCTACATACAAAAACACTTTTTTACTGTTTTGTTATATAATATATAGTCACAGCGTAAATTTCGTGTGTTAGCACAAAGCATGACAAAATAAAACTAAACTAATTATAATACTATATTTGGTTTTTTATTGGAGCTAGTATAAAATATATTAAGTAAATTAACAGAATTGAAATTGTAACACGGTTTTGCATGAAAGCTTAGGAATGTAGTAAGATTTGTTATTTACATATATTTTTTATATTATAAATAAAAGATTTCATAAAGAATAGATATTTTTTTTGTATATTAAAAGTAAGAAGTGACGACTGCGAGGAAACATAATATATCAACAATTCGTCAATATGATACTCATTTATATGTATGAAGTCATGTTAATAATTAGGAGTATTTATAAAAGACAAAAAATAGAAAATAGGTTCTCAATTCGATAATTTTTTTTATGCGTGTTAACGCATAACTTTATAGCGGTGAAACAATTTTGATGATTTTTTAAATATAGCTAGCAGTGTCAAGGGGTAAAAATTTTATAAATTTAAGCCGATATCTTTGGAAAAACCACATATGATTATCCACATGGAAAAGGTACATAAGAGGTATGTACTCGTATAGGTCCAACCTGGACGACGGTATAGGATGTTAAATTTTCATCGAATTTTTTTTATTTCCATTTTAAAAATTTTCTGTCGACCTTTTTTCAGCATCCCAATTTTCGTTAAGTTTGTTTTTTTTGCAAGCTTCCCAAGTTTTTTCGACCTCATATTTCTTTTCTGTCCCTAATTTTATATTAAATCCATCTCTAATTTTTTGTAATTTACAAAGAGCAAGCCGATGAATGAAGAATCGTGTTATATAAGACTCTTTGCCACAAGTAGCTAGTGCTTTTGAAGTGGTCCCATTTAAATTTAGTAAACAATTGACGAGTACTTTTTGATCATCATTCATCAATCATTCAGATCATATTTAAGAGATTTTCGTTTGTGATTTTATTTGCTGAAAGTAACCCAAAGAGTATCTTTTCATGTAGTGGTGATACCCATACATATAATATATTCTTTATTGCACTTTAAAATTACAAACAAGTTAATAGTATAGAGTAGTAATTGGCAACGGTGGACTTATCTTTATAAGAGATATCTTCCAGGCAACTGGTAGATAGGGATGAAAGAAAAAATATAACGGGATGACAGTCCGTACAATAAACAATTAAGACAAACATCTAATCTAGTTAAAATATATACAAACACATAAAGAAATGTATACATATGTACGTACATATCAATTTCAAAACATATATAATATAACCTTATAATAAATATAACTATATAATAAAATCATACAAATCATTGATGGGCTTTATTGGCTAGGTTTGGGAAGTTTGTTCCAAAGTGATGCAGCATGTACAGTATAGGACTTTAAAAGGAATTTTGTGTTGCTCTTTGGAATCTCAAGCACTGGCATGACACCAGACCTCCTTGAGCGTGATGGAGTTGGAAGGATGCTAAAACGGGAACGGAGATAGGAAGGAAAATTTTGGTATTTGAGAATCTTAAACAGGAAAGAAAGGATATGCCTATCACGGCGAAAACGGATAGGGAGCCAATTAAGCTGAGCTCGAAATTGGGAAACATGATCATACTTATGTAGACTGAATATAAAGCGTAAAGCGAGATTTTGAAGACGCTCGTAATTTGTTGAGTTGCTCCTCGGTCACATCCAAATAGCAGACATCGGCATAGTCAAGAATGGGCAGGAAAAGACATTGCGCAAGCATAACTTTGGTTTTATGAGGAAGGAAGTATTGGAGACGCTTAAGAGAATGAAAAGAGAAATGTATGCGTCTGGTGATTTCGTTAACATGGGATGTCCAAGTCATGTTGCTGTCTAAAATTAGGCCCAAATTCTTCACTTTATCATAGAACGGAATATGAGTTCCAGAGTATTGAATTCTAGGCAGTAAATCCCAATTTATTTTACTTTCAAGTCTGCTACTGCAGATGATAATTGCTTAAGACTTTTTTGGATTTACAGCAAGGCCGAAAGAAGTAGCTAAGTCGTCATTTAAGCACGTGATGATTTCGGGCAATTCCTTTAAGTAGTGTACTGTGCTGTGGAACGGACGGAAACCGGACTTATAGCGACATAGTAGGTTATGAGAAGAAAGAAAGGAGTAGAGTTGATTATAAACGACGGTTTCAAGGACTTTGGATAGGATAGGCAGAATGGATATAGGGCGACAATCTGTGACAGTGGTGGGATTCGAGGTTTTTGGCAATGGAACGACAAAAGCATTCTTCCACAGTGAAGGAAAGACACTGCTCGAGAGTGAAAAATTAATAATGTGTGTAAGCACTGGTGCAATGGAAGAATCATCCCAAGGCTGAGACTGTCACTTCCAATAGCCTTAGTGGAGATGGAGTGGACATACTTCTTTACCTCGTTTTCTGATACAGTTTTAAAAGAAAAAAGTATTGAATCTAGAGGGTGAATACATGACAGAATATCGAGTGTTTGCGTTTTTAATTGGGGACTTAAACTTAAAACTGGTGTTGTAAAATTCTTATTTAAAACATTAAGATCCATAGAAATCTGATCGTGTCCATTAGTTTTACCTAAACCTAGCGTTTGCAAAAATCTCCAAACGTGCGCTTGACAGAGATTTTGTATAGTATTGTGAATATAGCGGCGCTTAGCATCCCTACATATTCCGTTGCAAGTGTTCACAGTTTTTTGTAGGCAGCGAGATTTTCTTCACTAGGATACCGTTTGTTTTTAGCTTTGGCTCTGTCTCGCTTAGCCATACTTCTTTTAATAATTGAAACTTAAACCAGAGCGGGTGCATGTTTCATACGAACTGGTGTTTCGATTCTCATTCTTCGATTATTCGATTTTAATACTATAATGTATTACAAGAATGAAAATCGAATAATAGTTGTAGTAAATAAAATAACAATTAATTACATCATTCAGGGTAATTCAAATAACACCCCGTGGGTCGTACGGTTTGTTTTTGTGTTTTTTTTTGGTAAAAATTAACTTAATGGTTCTCAGTAAAATTTATCCTTGTTTGTTATATTTGTATGTATCGCTAGTCCTAATATTCATTATATTAAATTTAATATTTCAATTATATTACTAACTTAGTAAAATAATTCAATTACTTTAAGTAACTTTTTTTATAGTTAAAAGTAGTTACAAATTTTGGGAAAAATGGTTTAATCGTTGTATATTTGTCAACTCAGGTGTTTTACAAAAAAAAAATACTGGTATTTATTACCACTCGACAGTACTTTGTTACCGTAACATAATTTCAAACAAACAAATGCTCAATCTAAATTATTAGTTTATGAAATACTTACTCTTTTAATTAAAATATTTATATCTCCCAGAAAAAAAGTATTGTTAGGAATGCAGAAAGTCTATATTAATATTAGTAATATATATTTAAAGTGCATAAATATTAAACATCACAACCATAAGTAACATAAATCACACACATTACTATGTGTAGTACACTTTTGTATAAAGTGCCGTACACGATCTATAGTAACGCGTAGTTTCGCGGTACGTGTTTTCTGTAGTTACAAAAAAAGTCGGGACCCATTCTTCTTCCAATTAAACTTTCGCAAGAAAGGCCCCGACTGTTAGTCTTTCTACGTTGGGCTTGTTTTTTTTTTCTGTTTTTTTTTGTTATGCAATCGGGATTTTTATTTTTTTTAAATACTATTGTTTGTTTTACACTTTCTAGTTAAGATTTAGTTCATTGCTCTATTCTCTGCAGCTGAGTATTAACAAAGGCCTCGTTATCGATAACCTAGCGCGTCCCGCAATCGACAGTCTCGGGTTACATGTATACAGATATTTTAATTTGTTTATATTATCCTATATCGCATTATTATATAAATTTTACGCCTGCCGTGGCACAAGCGTGCGACAGGTAATGAAATTTTTCATTTCCTGGGTTTGGTAACAAGGCAAAGCGCGGCTTTGAGTTCCACCACTCAGCACGCAATGCCTCAATTCGGTGGAAAGTGGGGAACGGAGTGTCTTCACACCAGGTTCTCTCTGCCTACCGTGCTATATGCGGGATACAGCGTGAAGCTGTGTTTGTTTGTTTGTATATAAATTCACTTAGATTAGCTTCACGTCTTATCCCACAAAGCACGTAAGTTTTATTGTAGTAAATAAATGCATTCTTCTTTTTTTTAAATTACTATTTTATCGTTCGCATTGGATTTTATATTTTTTGTGTCTAGTTGCTTCCCTTCAATTTAGTACATTTATGACATCAAAAACAAAATGGACGCGCTTGTGCACACCATCTGCTTTAATTTTAAGGGGCGTAAGCATGACATGCATTTGTTATGTTTGCTATCATTTTTTTTCCATTAAAATATGGCCAGTAGTAAAATAAAATATTGTAAAATTTCACCAAATAAATTATGTTATTCGTGATGGTACCTAGTGACACAACTCGAAAAGGAGGCGGAGGAGATAAATGCAGCTTACTTACTGATTATTGATTACTTTAGATTTACTATTGAAAACCAGAAAATCCATGGATACCTAATATGTGCTATTTTTTGTAATACTTTCAAAATGGATATAAGGTAAACAAAAGGCAAAAAAAACATTACATTATAGTATGAAATTTGTTAATTTTGTACGATCAACTTTTAGTTACTGATTTGCTTCAGCCGTACCAAAATCTTAAATCCAAAAAAAAGCTTAAAATTCTCCTGTCATTTAGAAGTTTTTCCTAAAAATTTTGATGCATTCCATCAAAATGTTCGGATATAAGAAACAAATTACTACGAACGATCAGATTTAGATATAATGGTATATTTTTGGCGGTGCTAATATCATTATTGTACAATTTTTTTGACTTTGAATAAATATATATTGTCAGTCTTGATCAACTATTTTCCCTGTTAATAGTATAGCTATAACTGTAGATCTTGACTCGTAAATCCCTTGAGATCCTTATGTAAGGTAAATGTAGTCTGTAGCAAGTAATTTTTTGTTTATAAAAAAAATTAAAACTTGTTGTCTTGTTTTGTTATTTTCTGAATATTTATAATTATTAAACATTAAATATTAATTCTGTTATTAAAATGATATACTTAAAATACTAATAGAAAAATAACTACTCAGGTAAAATCATTAGGTTTACCCATGATTACAAATTCATTACGTTACAAATGTCGACTTAAGAATATTATTAACAGGGAGTAATAGTTAAAAAAATAATATAAGGAAGGAATTTTGTCTTAATTATCACGGAAACTTAAGAAATTCCTAATTATTTAAAATTTAAACGAATTAAAGTTACATTTATAATAATATAATTAAAACTTTACTAAAAAAAAGAAAAACGATTTCAAATAAAATGGCACTAAAAAGTTCAATTATAACGAACAGCTCAAAAGCTACTCGTCTACTCGGCGTCGTAATTTTAATAAAATTAAACTAGAACTACATCCGAAGCATTAGCTTATCCATCTATCAGCATATAAAAAGATTTAAGTTACGAAGCCACACAAACATCGAATTGAGAATATCCTCCTACATTTTAAGTTGGTTAAAATAGCAGCACATTACGCTTTATCCGGCACATTCGGGTAGTTCCGCGCGAATTTGAGGCATATTGCGTTCTATGTCGGAACTCGGCGCTACACGCGCATGTTAAAAAAGGAAGAAATGAAAATAATTTAAATATAATCATTTCACCGAGTAGGAATCGAACCCACAACCAATCACATTTACAGTCAGACAGGCGTTTACTATATCACCACGATCGGCCTCATTACATTTATAATGTAAAAAATTATAACAATATAAAATATTATATAAATATATGCCTACACACTATGACTTATTTTAGGCCACTGACTGTTACGAGAAAAATTCAATGTGGAGGTAAATAAGTGGGTTATAATACTTGTTGCTTTTATACTTGTATGACACAGGGTCGGGTGTGAAATGTGCAATTTACTATATATTTTGTTCTTTATTAAAAATAAAACTACTTTGAATGATTTAAATTGAATATTTACATTAGATTTAGATTAGATTTACTTTGAATATTTAAATTAGAATAATAAAAAAATCACAAATATTTTGTTTGATCATCCTTAAAATTGATTGCTAGTGATGATTAAGAGCTTATACGCACTGTCGACTAGTCGCCAGCAACTCGGTCGCCAGCGACCAAAACATAGCGCAATTAGGACCAGAAGACTAGCCGACCGACAGAAAATACAAGTATATGTTATTATTACGATTAGCATATTCGGCACTTGATAAATTCCAAATAGCTTTATTGATTCTATTTCCATTTTTGAGTGTCGAAAGACTTGGTCATTGTCGTGAGTGGTGTTTGGTCGTTACGACAGTTGCTCGCAGTGTGAACGCTTCCATTTAAAACTATGCTTCTATTGGTTGCCGGAGACCGAGTCGTCGAGTTGCCCGGGCGACTCATAGCGACTGACGACCAAGTGTGTAACCACCCATTTAAACTATAGTAAGTTACAGTCCCCGGCGACCGAGTTGCCGGCGAATAGTCGACAGTGCGTATAAGCTCTAAATGAATTCTAATCTCTGTGGCATATATCATGTATGTACAAGTTTAGTTCATTCATCTGAAGAAATAGCTTCGTATTCCAGCACTAACGTATTATTTCATGTTATGCTGTGCTCTTTCATGTTTGATTGAGGTCTTGCTCTCTTTGCTTCTTTTATATTAGATTGAGATCTGGGGATTGTGTAGACCTGTCTAACAGATCAGTGTTGTTTTTAATAACCAGTGCATCTTAGACGCAGATTTGTGACATGGAGTACATTGTCCTGTTGTAATTTAACGAAAGCACTAGAACGTTTTCTAGTACCTAAATTAATATATTTTACACTGTTCCTACAACCTCCGTAAACAAACATTTTGCCGACACCAACAGTCGCTATGCACCCCCAGATCGTTTATACTGCCTCCACTCCACATATTTTTCATCCACGCGCCGCCTCACGAAGATCGTATCGAGTGTTCCAAAAACTTTTCTTTCTTATTTGTATTAATTTACCTGGTAAGACAGAGCGGCGTTGAATTCCGCCACTCATCACGCAATGTCTTGACTTCGTGCGGAAAGTAGAGAAACGCTTTGTCCTAATACTGTATTTTCTTTGACTTCCCTGCTATCCGAAAAAAAAACATGATAGTGACTTTAAATGTAGGTAGTTACGTATTCTTAGAAATTACGAAAAATATTAAGTTAGAATGGAGTAATAGCTTCTTAATCGATTAAAAAATAAAATTGAAAATCGATCCGACTTACGTCACCGATGTGTCCTAGTCGACGGCAAAAAGGGACGAGGGTAATTTCGATCGTCTTTATTTACCGTCACTATCGATTATGGTTTCTAACAGTATTATATTTTAAGTGCTCTGAAATGCCACGACATTTTGAAACACCATGACTTGATTTTGACAAAACTTATAGTATTCCATTAAATGAGATTAAGAGGTTTCTTCTTAATTTATATACTTTTTTACTAACCAGACATCTAATTGATACGAATGATAATATTTATACATATAATAAGAAACATTTGCTAGTTACTTTACTATAAATATTAACATAATTTTAATTCTTATTTCAATTTTATTATTTATTATGCAGATTTTTAACTTACAGTATTTAAGAAATATACTCATACTATTAGGTAAGTCAAAAAGTTCGTCGGCGTTTTTACCCGATTTTAAAGAGTCTTATTTATGCAGACAACAGTATTTTTATTCAATGATATATTGACCGCTTTGTTCGATAAACTTCGCCCATCGCCTCGGTGGATCCATGATTCCTTTCTCCCAGAACGTCTTGTCCTTCTCGTCGAAATACTGAGTGAGATGATTTTTTTTAGCCTCCAAAGATTCAAATGTTGTGCCATCAAGGGAGTTCTGGAGAGACCTGAACGAGTGATAATCAGATGATGCAAGGTCGGGACTATAAGCTGGGTGCGGCAGCACATCCCAGTCAAACTCCGCCAATTTTTGCCGGGTCGCCAAACTTTTGAGTGGTTTCGCATTATCATGTTGAAAAGTGATAGTAACCAGGCTTACGACTTCGTCGGTCTCCGTAACATTGGATCGTCCTGGTCTCGGTTCATCTTTGAGATTGAAGTTTCCATCTTTGAAACGGGTGAATCGCTTTTCGACTGTGGATTTGTGTACTGTGTTTTCGCCGTAGACTGCACATATCCTTCGGGTTATTTGCGCTGCACTTATGCCTTCACGGTAGGAGAACAACATAATGTGTCGGAAATGCGTATTTTTGTCCTCCATTGCAAACAGCTGCCAATTCCGCAAACAAAACTATAAAGTTGTAACCGGTATACCGTCGCGCCGCCATGGGTCTGCTACTGAATGTAAACACCCAGCCGCACCTTCAGGCGGCCCTGCTGCAGAGCACAAGAATTTCGAAAATGTGGTCCCAGAAAGCCGACGAACTTTTTGACTTACCTAATATATAAATACTATTACAAAAAAAATCTACATATTTTTATTATACTTAACATTTATTACTATTACAGTATGTAGTTTAATACATTAATATGAAACCATTATAAATATACAAAACTTATTCGAAGTGGTCTCCTTTGGCTACATGCATATGGATATTGGATGTGGAAACGGCTTGCCTTGATTATTTTAGCTACTTTAATAGTATTATGTCCTATGGCATTTTACTTTGGGGTAATGCAGTCGCTATTAATATTTTTTTGTCTCACACAAGCGAGCTACTCGTGAAAACTACAATTTAGACCACAAAAAATTCCTTAAGACAAACAATTGACAGTTGCCTCTCATACATGTTTGAATATGTGATGTATATTAGGAAGAATCATAATAATTTTACCTAAATTGGCGAGGTATACAATATTAATACTACAAAATAGGCCTAAATTTGCCGCGTCTGTGACTCAATTGAGTCCGTAATTCTTTAATGGGACAATGTGTATGTGTGTGCTTTTACATTAGGATTCCAGAAAACGTCCGAGAATGTTCTATTTCACGATATAAAAACATTGTGAAAAGACTAATATAAAAAATAAAAAGCCTTGACGAGTTTCTTACGCCGGCTTTTCTCAGGTCTGAGGCATTAAATTTAGTGAACGGATGGTAATTTATTTGGCGTTCAAAAAATTAAGCATGAACTTGTTATTTTGAATAAAATTATTTGACTTGGACTTTAAAATACGCGACATGGTTGTAGGTGCTATTTTCATTTCTGGAGATAAGATCTTTTGCTTTCGGACAAGATTTCTTTGAATTCTATCCCTTACTGCTATTACCGTCTATTTTGTACGAACACTACGTGGAGGACCAGTTCTTTTTCTGTCAAAGACAGGAGGTATCATTGCCCCTATGAATAGCCCGGTATGCAAACATTTGACTAATACAAAACGTTGAGTGAGAGAACTTTATGTAATGCAATCACAGCGATTCGATTCTTTATCACTCTACTCTATTTTAATATCACAAAATATTTTACAATATATATGCGCGGAAATAAGAAAACACAATGAACAATCATATAAAAATGATAGATTCCAAATTAAAGAGTAATGTTTTGTGTATTTTTAATTATGACAGTATTTATGGCTAGACTATATTTGATATGATTTAAATAAGATATATTAAAATATGCTAGCTATATACTATAGATATGTACAGATTATGTGTAATCTGTACAAAACTTACACATTTAAATCACAATTTATTAAATACCTACTTTTATTTAAATTTGAACTTCTTAAGCCTTACTTGGTGTAAAGTTTTCCCTTTCAAAGGCGAAAAAAAATATAAATTTAATATTTTTTTTATTTTTTCTTGGTTCACATAGAAGAAAAATATATGACGATTACAACGGTATTTACTTTTATAATTTTGTAACTTTTTGTTTCCGATGAAAATTACAAGCTGCATCCTGCGCAAAATATTTGACAGTATATGACTTTTTTATCTATTTTTTTTTATAAAGTTTGAATATTATATTTCGCATAATTAATATTAAATTTCACTTGACTCATTTATTTATTTGTACCCTAAAAGAAATCCCGAAAAAACTATTTTTTTGATCCTCCTAAAGGAGAATGCCCCCTTAAGTAATAAATAAAATTCATTTCTATTTTGCTGAAATAAATAATGAAATAAGCCGTCGTCAACATCGTTGTTATATTTGAATTTATTATTAACTAGCTTCCGAACACTGCTTCGCCCTTTGATAAAAGCATGTTGATAAAAAGCCAACGGTCTTCCCCAATCTTTACACTATCCATATCAAATTTTATCACAAACGACGTAACAGCTATTAGCCATCAAACATAACACAGATAAACAAACGGACTGACAGAAACAAATAACTTTTATTTTATACTTTTATAATATCATATAAGAATTGGTAAGCATATTATTAAATTTATTGAAGAAATTTTAAAAATGGTTATTATATATATATAATTTTCATTTGTACTAGACGATGAAGTTTATAGTAGGTGCTTAACGCACTCCATTCAGGCGAATCTTATAGTGATAACTTTTATATTCTATTCGTCCAAATCGCTTTGTGTAAATAGGAAAATTCATCTAGATTAAATAATGAAAGCAAATGTTAATTTGGCATTTCAAATTTAACCTGTCATGCTCTACGAGAATTCTTCAAATTATTTCCACCTGCACTGGTATTGTTTGCAAAATGAAGCTATTTTAATACTAAAAATATAAACGTGATATTATTTTACCTACTGTTAGTTTTAAATTATCTTTTATTCCAAAACTATAAGAGTGATTGTTTATTTTGTTAAACAAACAATTAAAGATGTGTTTGCCTTTTCGAAAATGATTAATTCATGAAAATTCTGTGATTCATGTTTTTTTTGAGTTACCAATACATTCCATAAATTTATTAACTTTGTTGTTTGATTTGACCTTTGGCTACTACAGAAATTGGTAATGGCTACTTGTACCATGTATTTAGGATCTCTAATGCTAATGCATCAATAAAAATAATCTAGTAGATGTAACCTTAAATTTTAAAGCATAGTAAGAATTACATTCTTGCATTGTCAACCACATGCTTGTATATTGATTCTCAAAATGTCTGGTTTTACATCAAATCGAGTATTTTTGCGGGATAAAATTCCTCTGCTTTATACAGAAGAACTCACGGAAATCAGCTGGAGTGCAGCAGAAGCACACAGTATTCATGTTGAGACTTACGGTGATAATGTTCTGTTTATCTAACAGCAAATGCAAAGGTTAGCTTGGAGGCTTCAAAAATAACTTGAAAACAAACAACGTTCTGGCTGACTTAGAAAGGTCAAAGAAGAAGAATTAATAATTAAAAAAGATAATATCGAGCTGACGTACAAATGCAGCAGCTACCCATACTCTTATGACACTTATTTCGGCATGAATGAATTAATGAATTTGGAGTGGAATTTGGAGATACAGTAATCAAAACATTAGTACAACTCTATTGAAACGATAAGTGGACTATATCTTAGAAGAAGATCGAAGGGACTAAACTAAACACACATCGCACGACCATGAATAAAAACTTGCAGAAGCCGTCTAGGTAGGTGCCTAAATTTTAAGATTTGTTATAATTTTTTGTACAAAACAACAAAGATACGTGGTGTATGTTTTTAAACTAGTAGACACGAATTAGCGACAGAGCCACTTCTTTTTTTTATGTATAACGAATATAAATATGATGGTAAATGGTTACCTTTGCCCATGAACATCTACAACACCAGAGATGTTATAGATTGGTTGGCAACGGCCAACCTAAACAATACAAATGGAAGGGGAGAACAATGTAGTAGTCCGCTATCGGAACCACCACATTTTGGGGAAACTTCAAATAATTGTGAAACACAATACACATTTTTGACGTTATCTCTGCATTCCTTGGAGTTTATCTGGTGATGTTTGATTCGTTATTGAATGCCGAGTACGTCGTATTCTTAAAATATCTATTTTTACGATGAACCCATTTCTATTTTTACAATCAGTCACACGTCATCGTAGAATATTTTACTTCTATTTCAATTTCTAAAGACAATTATATTTTAGTTGTACATGTACTATCAGAATGCTTTGACCAAGTTGTTCAATGTCCCTGAAAAAAACATTTTTAAATACTACTTTGCATCGCACAGTTGGGTAAGAACAAGAAAATAGTCGCATATACTTACTCCTACATATTGGTTCTGTGTATAACTTAATATATGTGAGGTGCCTGGGAAATTAGGAAAGCGAAGTAAGAAGACTATAAAAAGTCTATCGTTACTCAAAATATTTCTTCATATAATCCAGTTAAGATGTCTGATAATTCTGATTAACTCAAGCACTCAAGTGAAGATGAAATTAGCGCCATACAAACTTCCAGATGATTGCGAAAAGGAACTTAACAGAAGAGACAAAGACTAGTTACCCACATGCAATGGAAACGACATGTTCGATGTACATGATTAGTTACAATGCATTAAAATAAGAATAAAATTCAAATAGTGTTAGAGACCATTTCGGTTTTAACTTCGGAATCTACTGCTACTAAACAATACAATCTTTATTTAATGTAAATAAATACACAATGTATCTAAAATATTTAATTGATTAAGAAGTTATTCTGTATTGTTTAAAATAACTTTGCATATAATTCATTATTAAGTGTTTTTGCCTGTGAGGGGACGAGGTTAGAATACAATTCCCCTCTGCCGCTAGGTAGCGTCCCGTAAGAGGCGGGTATAGCAGTACTTTGGTGGTAGGAGGTTTGTCCTCCGTCTGGCTCACGATCACTATCATGTCAAAGACGAACCGCCAAATATCTTATGATGTGTTCCGGTTCAATGGGATGTAAGCCAGGTTTTCCCCTTTCCCACCTATCCGTTCCCCAAAATGTGGTGGTTCCGATAGCGGACTACTACATTGTCCTCCTCTTTCATCTGTATCCTCTAGGTTGGCAATGTATCTACAACATCTCTGGTGTTGTAGATGTTCATGGGCGAAGGTAACCACTTACCATCAGGTGGTCCTCCTGCTCATTTGCCATCCGCCATTCCGATTTGCCATCCATAAAAATCCATAAAAAAATATGAAAATGATAAAAAATTGTTTCTTTTTTCGTTTATTTTTTGTTTATTTTTCGTTGGTCATTCTTACAAAATAGACATATGCGATCGCGATCGTTTTATAGAACCTTTTACATACTTAATTCTTAATTCCATAAAACATTATATTTTAATCTATCTCTTAAAGTTTAGACATTACTTTTAACGTTAACGCGCCTATTTATGTTTCGCGGTCAACAAACCAACAAATCCTTGAAACTTTCGGTTTTATTCTACTATAATATGCAAGTATAATAAATATAATTTTGAGGAAACACAATAAAATCCGTTGCGTAGTGTAAAATAGACACACTCTTTTATTGGTTTATTACAGCTTTCTATAGATGGCTCTTTAACAGTATAAGAACAAATGAATGATATAAAAATACCATGCTTTTGTTTTTCTTTGGTAGGTTTTTTATTATCGTATGTTTTTAAAAGTAAATTAAAAAAAGAATGGCTGTATAGATTTAAAAAAAAAAAAAAAATACCCTATTATTACTATTTACAAATAATCCCGAATGGTCAAAACGCAATTACTATACGTTCAGTAGTTTTGACGTGATTTGATATAAAAAAAAAAACATTCAATATAGTATTCAATCACCGAGCATTTAACAAAAGTAGAATACTTTTATGGAATATTTCAAATTTATAACTTCATTTATCCGTGTCCATGTTATTTTTTTTTACAAAAAAACAAAGTAAAAAGATTATATATTCTTTATTGCGCTTTGTAATAAAAATAAATACAATATTAGAAAAAGTTGTTGGCAAAGATAGACTTATCTCTGATAGAGATTTCTTCCAGTAAACCTATGGGTATGAATGAAAAGTAATTTGCGAGTGTGGAAGTGCGAAAATGTAATAAAATAAATACATATAAAGCCAACATATAAACATGAATACATATAATTTAAGTTTAATAGTTTAATATTTACAATAATATAAATATACTCATATATATTATATGTATATAAACATATTTATAAATACATAAACAATAAATAAAATAAATGTTTATTATAAACAGCATACAGATGATTACTGACTAACGGTAATTTGTTCTAAGAAGTATTTTTAATTCTTTTCTTAAATATGTCTACAGATGGACTCTCCTGAATTAATTTTGGTAACTTATTCTACAGCAGAGTAGCGCATACTGAAAAGGATTTTTTTCCAAATGTTGTGTTGCTAATTGGTATGTCCAGCGTGTGTGTAAGGCAAGGCCGCCTGGAACGGGTTGGGTAAGGAAGAAGATTGAATCGGGAATTAAGATAAGAAGGGGAATACGGGTTGTTAAGTATATTAAAAAGAGCAGAAAGGATGTGCATATCACGACGAAGTCGGATTGGGAGCCAATTAAGTTGAGCACGAAAATGAGAAATGTGATCTTATTTACGTAAATTAAAAATGATACGTTTTGCTAGATTATGTAGACGCTCTAATTTATAAAGTTGCTCCTCAGTTACATCTAAATAGCATACATCGGCGTAATCAAGAATTGGCAAGAGTAAAGATTGTGCAAGCATAATTTTGGTTTTGAAGGGGAGAAAAAATTGGAGACGCTTGAGAGAATGATAAAAATGCATACATTTGCTGACTTCGTTGATTTGAGCTACCCAAGACATACTGCAATCCATTGTTAAACCCATTTTTTTTACTTTGTCGTGGAATGGTATATGAATACCGGATTATTGTATATGAGGTACTGATTTCCAGTCTATTTTTGATCTTGATCTTTGATGATTTTTGATTGAAGATTTGGGAAAGTACAAAAATAATTTGTACGCTGCCATTGATCGTGAATAAAATAGTATCTAATATTTTGTGGGATATACTTTTGTATTAATTACTGTTTTGTAGTTTATGTGGCATTGAATCCGCAAAATTTTTCGTGACGACAGTTGAAACTTATTTCCATTTTTTTGTTAAACAGTCGACGATCTCCGTGAGATTTGAAGTCTGTCTTACCCGGTGGAATTTTCTAAAATAGTCCATTAGTGTTCGGTAAGATTCAAGTCCGAAAGCGAAATATACGTGTTGAATCGACCGGGTACATTGTACAGGGCGTCTCAAAAGAAATTTTACATTTATTTAACGTACTGCGTGAACGCAACGTATCCGAGGGGCGTGGGGGTTATGTCAATCGGAAGCCTGGCACTTGGGTATTCACTGTTTAACCCCTATGGAGCGTTTCTCGGGAGCAGACCGCGCGTTGTGCGTGCGTGAGTTTCACAAAAACATGGCGACTTTAACGCGTAAAAACTTCTGCAGATTCTTAAATTCTTAAGGTTTTCGGCACTTAAATGATGCGCCAAGCATTCCTCTCATTCGACATTGGGTTAAAAAGACTGGTACAACGCTGGATAAATCAAAATCCGGGTGACCTAGGTCATCAAGAACGATAGAAAACGTGAAGAGTGTTAAGCGTGCAAGTGCTTTAAATGTACACAAATCATCATTACATCGCATTATGAAAAAAGACCCAAAGCTGCGCCTCTAGAAAATTCAATTGGTGGTGATTAAAGCCCCAAGATGCCAATCCAGGGGCTTAATATCGGAAACCAGGTGATTGAGCGATTCTTTACGCTTACCAACATTTTATTTTCAGATGAAACTCATTTTCATCTTAATGGCCACGTATATAAGCAGAATTGCCGCTACTGGAGTGCAACGAATCCGAAACGCAAACATCAGAAATCCCTACATTCGCCTAAACTGACCGTATGGACTGCGTTGTCGGTGTGAGAAATTATCGGCTCTTACTTTTTTGAAGACGAAAGGAGACGTGCAGTTACAGTGAATTCAGAGCGTTATGTGAAGATGTTAGACTACTTCTTGGTACCTAAACTGCAAAACTTTCAGATGTCCAGATTTAACCCCTATAGACTTTTCCTATGGGGTTATCTTAAATCTGAAGTTTACGCCAATAAACCGACTTCACATTTGAAAGAAAATATCCGACACGAAATGGCAGCTATCCATGAGTCCACTTACCGAGCTGTGTTAAGTATTATTTTACTGTTCGATTAAATGAGTGCTGATAACGACTGGATCTACATTAAGACGATATTTAAGAAATAAATCCCCAAAAAGTATATTTTAATAATTAAATAAACAATTGTTCTATAAATGGCTAACTTTTTTCTTAATCGATCCACTAAATGTAAGAATTTTTTTGACACACCTTGTACAACAGTCAACTTTAAGTTTTGCAAGCCAAGTGTTTCTAGTCGTTGTCTATTGCAATATAAATTCACTTCCCAGCCCAAGTCCGGTCTAACGGATTTTTTTAAAAATCAATATGTATAGTTTAGTTCATTGTTGCTTCAATTACGTGAGATTTTCACGATGACTGAACTATGACCGCGTTTCATGATAGGACTTAAATTATTGAGTGTTTTTTGAAGTTTTAAAGTGTTCATCACACACTTAGGAAACGAAAAACATATTTACATGAAAACAATTGCTAAAGAGATGCTAACAACATAAACAAGTTGTAACAAGCGTATAAGAATTTCGACGCAGCTGGATGTAGAAGGCTTGTCTTAGTTGTCAGAGCGCTTGGACGGTTTCCAAAAGGCGCGGGTTTGAGTCCCGCTGCGTTCAAATTTTTATACGTTGTCTCAATATGTTTTTTATTGAGTGTTACTTCGCGGTTTTCTCCGTAATATTCACATATTTTTTTATTATTCCAAAACATATTGGTTTTTTGCATCGTTTAATTTTGTTGACGAAACACTTCTTCCTCAGGTATTTCTATATTAAGAGCACGTATAACACGGTTAATTCGTACCGTGCTATATCGAAACCGTGTTATACGAGACAAGATATACCGTGTACTATCGAGACCTTGTCTTGTGTTATATCGAAACCGTCTTATACGAAACTTTGAAATAGTATAAATAAAGATAATGTGTATCGAATTCGTGTTGTATCGAAACCAAATCTTAAGGTGTAAAATTTTATGAGAACTGAAATTTCGTTCCAAATACTAAATAAATGAAAAAGGAAGTTACCTTAAAGTTTTTATTAAGAAAAACAAATTAAATTCAATTTTATGATGGAATACAAAAATTAAAAAATACAACAAAAGGCAACATTTTTTTCTAATTTCAGTTTCATTTTTGAATATTGTTTGAATAGTAGCTTCGTTTAAATTTAATGATTTTGCAATCGAAGTAGGCTTTTCTCCGCTTTTTATACGATCTAAAATTCCAATTTTGTTTCGAGTGAATTAAATTTTCGTTTAAATTTTTGCTTTTTGATCTTTTTAGACATTATCTAAATTTAGGGTCCAAAAAAATAAAAAGATACAATAAACGATTAAAAAATTTACAATAAACGTTACAATTACAACTTCATTTTTTACATACTTCAAATTAAAATTATTATGCACAGAAGGCTTTTTTACTATGTACTTTTTATCACTTTTTACTTTGCTTTCTAAAATGTTAAAAACAAACCAATCTAAAACTTTATTAACTTCATTTACAAAGGACAAAACGCATATGTACTTTCACTTCTCAAAACGAAATGAGATATTTTTTTATAGCAATGAATTTGAGGTATTCACTTTATAGAACAGAACGGAAGTTCAAATTTAAAATGCATATTTTTCAAAATCGTGTTATATTAATATCAATTCTTGTACCGTGTAATATCGAAACCGTGTTCTACAAGTACCGTGTTATACGAGGGACGCCTGTATGTGTGAAACAGCGTGCAGCCACAGCCACTTCGGCTCAACTCGTGCTAAAACCATTAAGAATTTAAGATTTGATGTATCAGCAATCGAATTTATAGTTGAACGGCTTGACCAAAGACGATCCTCGAAATTTACGCGAGACTTTTTGCTCTTTTTTTGTAGCCTAATTGAAATGTTTCTTTATTTAATATTGTGTATTTCAGTTTAAGACTCATTTTTAACACGTAAAGAATGATTGAATAAAGTGTACACGTAAGGAATGATTGAATAAAGTAATAGACGAATAGTGACCTCGTAGTTTCGAAAAGAACAAATAGTAATATAAAAAAAATAGTTTATGTTCTTTTTGAAATTGTTGTAGCTTGGTATTTTATAATAATTAAAAGTAAAAATCTACTGCATCAACTTCAGTTAAATATTATTAAAAAAATACAATATAATAGTTATATATAAGTGAACATATTATATCTAAACGTCGTCCGCAATGTCATATGATATAATTTCTATTTACCATCCATTATAAATGAATTATTGCGCAAAATTTTACTGCCTTCATCACATGGATGCACTCCCAGTTAATGTTATTAGCTGTTTTAGACTTCAAAATCAATTATACCTTACATTACAACTATGATTAATAATAGCCTTTAAACAAATAAGTGCCAAAAATATTTTCTTAACAAATTCGTAAGAATTTTATACACGATTTTTTTCAATTATTTTAATTAAAAAAAAGACAGTTAAGATGGTAATCGAAGATTTGATTGTCGAGCTCAGTGGCGTGCGAATAGATAGTTCTATCTATGTCTATTAGGGTATCCTCTGATGGAAACAATGAAAATAGAACGTAGAAGGAATAGATGATGATACTATAAGCATAGCATTACAGAATATAGCGATACGACATTTCGTTTTTCACACGTCTCTTCTCTTCTCTTGTTTCCACCATCCAGGTGGAGCTTAAGGTCTTAGTTTTCTAACAAGCATATTTTATTTAATATAAATTATTATGCTTGTACAAGAAAATTTTAAGTTTACGGTTAATAAATATTAATATTAGGTGCATTTGAACACGTGACCGTTTAAGATCTTGCAGGACTATATTTATCTTGGTCAAACGAAATACTTAATTTGGCGCGACTTTGTGACCATAAAAATAAGTAGCTTTGGAGATTAGGGCGACTGACCTTTTTTCTACTGTAATTACCTATGCTGAGCTTCTTTTATATTCACGTAAGACTTGCATACTAATGGTTATAAACATTTTAAATTTACATGTAATCCAGGTGTTGCCGATTTAAGTTTGCGCCCACTTAGATTAAATGTCCAAAAGCTTTTAGGTATCTTTACATTCTCTTACGAATATAATTTTGATTATAACTGTAGGCTTTAACGTTTCTATGATACAAAAAAAATTGTACCCATAACTTTTAAAATAATAATTGAGACTAAGCAAATGATTACGTGGAATACGCCTAAGAATTTTGAGCTCTGATAATTTTTTAAACATGGTTGAGGAATTAACCCTACAGTATAGTGTTTCACATATGGCTTATGCCTATATATTCAAAATTAATACAAGTAGTGTCCATCTAACATGGAGTAGAGGTACATTGTATTTTAAGGTGTATTGATTTGCAAATACATTGACAAACAAATAGAGTTTAATGAAATAAATTAAGATTTTTCTCAAAATTGCTGATTTAAAAAAAAGTTACGAGTGGCAATTTACTTATTATACATAGTGGTAAAATTGAGAGTGTTTCGAATTGTTGTTTTGAAAGGTCGTTTTTTGCAATTTCATTAAAAAATAAATATGAAATAGCCGTATTTCTATACGTACCTTATGTGGCACATCGTATAAGAAACATATTTTTCGTAGTTGTGTGGTATGTGTAAATGGATCGAAGTTTATGTCTGGAATTTGTTGATATGAATTGATAATGTGCGCATCCTTGAGACTAGCAGTGAAGATAATCTGAAACTGTCTGATGAGGAGAGTGATGTCGACCTGATTTCAGGAATAGTAATAAAAAAATTGGAGTTTCTCCTGATATATTACAAAATGATAATTTGGATGAACTCTTCAATATTCTACGTGCTAGTAGTAGTGCATCACTTGTTGGACATTCCCAGCGATGGAACATCGAAATTTCCCATCGATTTATTACATACAACATATTTTGTTGGTATAGTAAGTCTTTGATCTATTCATAATGATGACTGGCTTATGAATACAGTTACAATGTATTTCTTCTTTACTACAGCTAGCCTTTTAACCTGCGACTTGTTAGTATATTAGCTTGAAACTACGAAACAATATTTTTTTTTATTTTTTGATGTCGTATTATTAACAGATTGCTCAAATATCTACCAACGGTTCTGAAGGATCCTTTAAAACTGGTTTTTGTAACAAAGATAGAACTGAAAAAATTTTTAGATATTAGACTCCAATCGGGATAAGTAAGATGAACCAAACATGCGCTTGTCGTAGATTTCACAATTAGGAATACCAATCATAAATGACCCATGACACAAATTGATTTCGAAACTACATATTATCATTTATTTCGAAGACAATCAAAAAATGTACTAGGAGAAGAAGACTTTTTCAAGACTTTTTCAACTGTATTATAAATATTGAGGGAAGAAATGCCAAGTTGTCCCCTAAAAGAGAACCTCTTCTTCATAACAAATTGTATGAATTATTAATATTTGAACTTATGTTTATTATATTTTCATTTTTTCTAACGAATAACCATATATTATTTCATCCCTAAATGTGATGAAATAATTTTGCAATTATGGAAACGGTCTGCCATATATGGCGTATATACATACTAATCACACCTATCTTTATATATTTAGGTGAGATTGCGATTTTAAGTATTTTTACTAGATAAGATCATATTTTCTAGCACATACTCGTATATTTTTGTGGCTGAAACTTAATCTTGTACTGTAGGGATAAATTTGAACAATGAGTGGTTATTGAATTATATTAAATTCTTTGACTTAAACTACGTCCTTATAATCAATTAGTTGTTATAGTATACTTATACATTACAAATGAATACTTTTTTGTTTGTTATAGGGGAGAAGAGAGTGCCGGTAACGCGTGTGCGATGGCTGCGTCAGCGGCAGCGCCGGCCACCTGGAGAGGTACCAACGACAGCGCCACCGACTTCTGTCGCCGCGGTAACACACCCGCGGCATATGGCAGGTACCAGAGGAACAACTCCACTGCACCATATGCTACGTCTCCTTCAAACGTCGAAAGGTGTAATATAAAACAACGTGATGAACGAAGTTTCTTGCCATTCACGGGAAGGAATATTGTGGGGATATGCAAATTTTGCCTTTCGAAAAATCATAGCTTCAAATGCATGTAGCATGATCAGTAACTTTATGAAACTGCATTTTCAATCCATAGAAGCAACGTCAAAATAAAAATGTATTTGCAATAAAACATACGTAAACATATTATTAAATGTTTGATTATGTTGGGTATCACAACGCTTATTAGTTCTCTGAATTTTTAATCTAATACAAAATAAATTGAGCTTATAACAATGCTTAACTAAAACTTACCTTGGAAAGGGTCTGAGTAGACAGGACACTGATTTCTAAGAAACCGATTATACCATATTAATGTTGCTTTAGCGCCGCGCACTAATTTATTAGGTACTGGTTTCGTAATTAAATTATTCAATAAAACATAACAATAATAAAAGAATTATGAAAATTATATTCTTTTAAGGGATGTTATTTAAATGTTATAATATATCATCAAATACAGTAGATCAGTTCAACGTTAGCATACCAAGCATACCATGTAAATCAGTGTATTTACATGGTACTTATATTTATGTACACCCATACCTCGCTTTGCGTCGGGGTTACGTTCCAATAAAACACGACGCAAATTGAAAATAGATTTTCTATAGCAAACCATTTAATGGTCGAAGATAGGTTCCAGGCTTACGAAAATACTCTACCTTTTAAAAATAAAATTGAACAAAGTAAAATTTTTCAAATAAAAATAATATACAAAAAACGTATTCACTTAAACAAAATAAACTACATATTAATTTAATTTATAAAAGTTTAATTAGAATTAATCACTGTCTGATGAGTCCTATAGTGATTGCTGTCGTAGGTCGGCTTTCTTTCATAAAAAAAAGCAATTCAACAAACATTGGACATGTTTGTTAAACTGTTTTTTTTTTCAATGTAAGATTGGGTAAATATTTATGTTCTTTATAACCAAAAACACCACGTAAATGTAACGTGAACGTAACGTGAACGTAACGTGAACGTAACGTGAACGTAACGTGAACGTAACGTAAACGTAACGTAACTTTACTTAAACGTAACGTAACTTTTAAAAAAGCACAACACTACCTCACGCTACGTAATTAAACTGAACTCGAAAATAAAATTGTATTAAATTTGCGTTGATTTTTAGTTACAAAGGGAGTCCCCAAATTTTGATGACATGGCACAATTAAAAACAAAAGTGTTGCCATATTTTAGGAAAAAAAAATTAAAAAAATTAAAGACTCGAATCCAAAACAACGCAACTTCGAAAATCTAACGACGCACAGTGAAAATCAGTAAAAACTAAGCAGCGACGCAACTTCGAAAAAAACGCAAAACGAAACGACGCAATTAGTGTATATAGCATATTGAATCCAAATTTATTTGCTACATTGCTATTATTTAATGTTATATTGCTAAATCTATTTCCCCACGTATGAATTAGATCCGTCCGCCCGTAGCTCACTCAACGAGGAGGCAAATTCTTATTGGGAATGTTGGTTGACACGATCAACTTTTATGAATAGCTTGAACTTACTAACATTTAATTTAACAGATTTCTTAAATGTGAGACATGTGCCACTGTAATGTTATTATAATATCTCGTGACATAAGATATTGTAAAATAATGATGTTTTAAAGTAATTTTTTGTGTAGAACGACTCCTCATCATCGATGGTACGCGGGTACGGGCGGCAGCGGCGCCGTGGCTGGCGGCGCGGGCGGGGCGGGCGCGGGGGCGGCGGCGGGCGCGGGAGCCGGCGCCGGTGCTGGCGGCGAGAGCACGCCGAGCACGCCTGGCGGTGGCACGGAGCGTCGACGGCGGCTCTCCGGCTCGGGCTCCTCTCGTTCGGAATCCAGTTCCCCAGAGCCGAGCGACACGTCACGCGCCTCCACTCCAGCGACTCACCACGCTCCACACCATACAGCGAGGCGAACCCCACCACCACATCCGCACCAGGTATATTATTATATCTTTGCCACGCAAATGTGTTTTTTTAACTTCACGTATCCCGAATATCGGGTACTGGGAGAATCTAATGTTAAGACACGTCGTTTTTATGTATCCGTCCGAAAAAGTGTTATTTATATCTGTTGTACATTAATATTTTTTCTGATTATATTCAATTTTTAACGAGCAAACAGATTTTATATTTTAATCATCTTTAATATTAATGTATTAATTATTTATATAATTAGTATTGTTACAAAAATACGCGATGTATGCAAATATTTTTTATGTAACAGCTATTATTATATTTTTTTAGTGGCCGTCAACGGCGAACGGAAGACCTTTGGCGATTTGCGTACGGAATTTACCGACAAGATCGACTGACAGTTCACTCAAAGATGGTCTATACCACGAATACAAGAAACACGGGAAGGTAGTGTGGGTGAAGGTGGTCGGTCAGAATGCTGATCGATACGCGGTCGTCCGTTTCAAGAAGCCGTCCGACGTAGAAAAGGCACTAGAAGTGTCTCAAGATAAGCTTTTTTTTGGTTGCAAGATCTCAGTGGCACCCCACCAAAGTTGCGACGATGACGCGGAGTCGGCGAAACCCTATGAGACTGATATCGATGAATACCATCCGAAGGTTAGTAAAAGAATCGTATTTATTACTAGTACATTACGTTTAAACAAATCATAAAATTAATGATAAAAGATCAGATAGTGTCGTGCTATCATTATAATTTTATTTTCGCTGACATTCTTATGTTAAGCACATTTTCACATATTATTTGATGCATGATTGGCACCACTCACCACCTTCCTAAATGTAAATAATGATTTTTTTTTTATATTATTTACTTTATATATTTGTACTCAATAAAATTTATAACACATCGCTCTTTTCTTTACTTTAATCGTATACATTTATTGGACGACGAAACTCATTGCAACAATCTAACTGACGACGACGAAATGACTATAAGAATCTCGATAATGTAAACTTTTTTAAAAATTAAAAAGAAATACGAAATTATCAAATTATTATTTAAAGCGACTACTGAGGTTCTGATGGTATAAGTTTGGAAGCGCCCGATAGATATATGACGATTTGATTATATTTGACTTCAAATATTAGTATTAATTGTATGGTAGAATAACCAGAGAAATTATTGTAATGTTAATGAAATTATTGCCAAATTAATATAAAAAAAAAATTTACAGGCGACGCGGACACTATTCATCGGCAACTTAGAGAAAGATGTGACGCAGCAGCAATTAAGGGACAAGTTTAAGCACTTTGGGCGAATAATAGAGATCGACATAAAGAAAGGAAGCGGCGGCGGCGCGGGTTACGCTTTCTGCCAGTATGCGTCCATCTCCAGCGTGGTGGAGGCCATCCGCGCCATGGACGGCGAGTACGTCGGTTCCTCGCGCGTCAAGCTCGGCTTCGGCAAACCCGTCGCCACCACCTGCGTCTGGGTCGACGGCCTCACCGAGCACACCGAGAAACAGGTAACGAAAACCTGCTCAACGTCGCTAGCTTTAACTTAGTAATGTAACAGAGCATAAACGTATAACGTTGTCGGTCGAGTAGGTACTGGGTGCGGTGTCGAGGTGCGGCGCCGCCACCTCGGTGTGCGTGGACCGCGCGGCGGGCGCGGCGCTGGTGCACTTCGAGCAGGCGGCGGCGGCCGGCGGCGCCGTGCGCGAGCTGCGCCGCGTCGCCGCCACGCTCTCCGCCGCCGAGCCCGACCACCCAAGACTGTGCGTCGACTACGCCTCCAGGGAGTGCCAGGTTCGTCTTTATTATACGACGATATCGCGGAACTGTATGAAACCGAATCGGTTACAATTATGTCATTTGCAGGAAGCGTTTTACGAGCAGCTAGAAAAGCACGGTGGTTCAGCGGCGCTGGCGGGCGCGGAGCGCACGCCCGGTGACCCCCCCACTCGGTACTTGCCGACGGCGAGGCACGAATCGTTAAGGTTTGTATTTGTTTTTCTCTATATCTATTTTACGGACCCGTTTTACACTACATTGGAAATATTTTTTATTGCAATGTTAAAATATGCAAACACTTTTTATTCTGTAGGTACGAGACCGGAGCTTCACGATCCCGTGCACCAAGTTTTGGTCGCGCGTCTTCGAGGACTCCACGTTATAACAATCATGATCATTATGATCCTGCTGATTATGCTGCTGATAGAAGATACAGGTTATTCTATATTTCAACTTAACTATAATATGTATTGAAAGTTGTAAGAAATCAGTGATATGGTTGAAAAATATTAAAAATCAAGCAAGGATAAATAAAATGGTTTTGTTGCAGGGTATATGATGAATTAGGTTCCAGTCCACAAACAGATGAGGCAAATTATGAGGATCGACTTCAATCAGTTGTTGTGTCGCCACATCGAGCCCACAAACATCGGCGAGATTCCAGTCCTGAGGAAAGAAAACATTCAAAGGTATGTTATAGACCATACAATATAATTCTTTCACAAAACTACACATCGACGAGACACAATATTTCAAATTGCAAATGTTTGCATTTGTCTCGTTGATATCGCAAGTTTAAAAATAGTTTAAAAATATTTGTTCGGTTTATAGGAACGTCATCGTAGTGCAGGGGGTGGATCGAGGCGGTCACGATCGGGGTCGCGCAGTCACGTGTCGCGGCGGCGCCATCGCCGGCGGCGCGACGGCTCCGGCTCACGCGGGTCCCGCGCGTCGCGCGCCGGCACCCCGCTGCGCGACGAGCCCGACGCGCCGCCCACGGAGCCGCGCCGGCCGCCGCGCGAGCGCCCGCCCCTGCCCATGAGCCTGCCGCTGCCCAAGTTCGCGGTGCAGATGCTGCGCGCGGCGCCGGCGCAGCCGCGCACGCTACCGCCCGCGCCCGCGCCCGCCTCACCGCCGCGCCCGCCTTCCGCCTCCTCTTCCAGCGGGGGCTCCGCGCCGCACTCGCCCTCGCTGGAGGAACGCATCCGCTCTCTCGACGAGAAGTACGAGCGCTGGACGGGCTCGCGGGCGCACGCCGACGCGCCGGATCGCGCGAGGCTCAGGCACCGCCTCCTGGAGTTGGACATCAACGAAGTCAAGCCCTCCGATGTGGTGCTGTCGCTGCTCGCCAAGAGGTCGGTGTTCGATGAAGACTCGGAGCGACTGGAAGGCGCGCGCGTTCCTAGTCCCGGCGGAAGTCCCCGCTCGCTGTCGGCGGTGCCGCGGATACTCCGTTATCCTTTTCCTTCACATGCGCATTCTGCCGCGACCTCCTTGAATGCCGCAAATGCTTCACAACCACCGGAACCGGAAGAATTGGATCGGTCACGAATTGAAAAGCTGATCAAAATCGATTTGGAGAGTGACTCAAGGCTAAGACGAACACCCTCAATTGACAAATCGTCTCTAGATATTGTTGAGAAGAAACTTTCACCTAATCTCGAACGATCTGAGTTTGAGGAACACATGAACAAAAGACGAAACTCACTGCTTATTACTGATGAAAAATTATTACTTAATGATCTAAGACCTAGCTCGGATAGATGTCTCGAAACTGGTATGAGCTTGGATGCACCAGAAAAGACTAATACACTAATAAAAGATACGCGAAATATTTGTGAGGATAAAATGACAATTAAAAAGGAGGATATTGATAAACTTATGAAAACTAGCTGTTCTATTATAAGTAAATATGAAAGAAATTGCTTCCGAGAAGATATAAAATTACGTAATGATGATAGCAAGGACACTAAAACAATAAAACAAGAAATACAATTAGATTTACCAATAAATACTTCTGAAAAATATTTCTTTAAAAATGAGTTTGATATGAAATCTGAGTCCATTATACAAGAAGATATAAAGTTACAACTAGAACAGGAAAGTAAGTTGCATGAATCAAGCATTCGAATGAAAAAGGAATCTGAACGATGTCAGAATAATGTTACAAAAGAAACATTATCTTACAAAGTTCATACCAGTAATCACTTGAATGCGATAAGTTGTATTGAATCATCTAAAAAGAATTGTGATGTGTCAAATAATCAAGAGATTAAGTATGAGAAAAATTGTAAAGAGAAAAGTGAAATAGGTTGTCAACTTATTCAAAAGGATGATAAATCTGGAAAAGAAAACGTAGACTGTGATAGATCCAGTGATAAAACTAGATTGGTTAATAACATTTTGTTTTCTCCAGATCGCATTACAACTGATATTGACAGATCACAAGAGGAGCATAATAAAAATGAAAAGGAAAAATCAAAACACAACAGAGAAAAAATTGATAAAGATATGGAGAAATCTAAAATTAAAACTTTCCGAGTTGAAAAAAATGAAAAAGATCGTAAAAGCAAAGAGGATTCTTTAAACAATAAACCACATTTAGAAAAGGTCGACAAATTGAAATCTGAGAAGGACACTGAAAAAGAAAGAGATAGCTCCAAGCATGATGAAAAACATGGACGACACGAAAACCATAAGAAGGATAAAATTGAAAAAGAAAGAAAAAGAGAACTTTCTGAAGTTGATATTTTAACTAAAAGTATAAAACGAGATGACAAGCATAAACATGACCGAACCAAAAAAGACAATGATAGTAAACGCGATTCCAAAAAAGAAGCTGACTCATCTAAAAGTCGTAAAAGTTCAAGGGATGAATCTTCTAGAGACATTTGTCGAAAAGATTCAACGGACTCTACGGCCTCTAGAACATCTCATGAATCAATTGCATCAAAATTAAGAGATTTAGATAATATAGACATAAAAGAAGAACCAAAATTAAAAATTAAAAGTCCAGATGTAATAAATAAACATGAACATGAGAAGGAAACATCAAAGTTACATGATCATAGTAAACTAGATGGTAAAGCTAAAATAAAACCTGAAAGTAAAGACGAAAATAAAGATTTTGGAGAATTGCATTTCAAAAATAAAGTAAAAGAGGAGAAAGATTCTGGAGAACATCATAAAAGTAAAAGTGAATATTATGGAGACAATACGTCAAAGAATAAAGGCGATGGATGTGAAAAACAAAGACATTACTCTCTTGACTCGCCAAGCGTTGATTCTAAACGTAAAGAACGATTGAACTCTTGTTCTAGCTTACCTTCACATGTGGGACACAAAAAAAGAATGTCATCTCAAGACAGTGTAGATTATCTTAACGAAGATTCTAAAAAGAGTAAACCAGATCGTCGTGATTCTAAAGACACTAGCAGAAGCTTAGAACGACATAAAACAACTAAATTTAGTAAAGGCCATTTTGCTAAAATAATAGAAAGCAAGACGAAAGATGACAAAAAGAATCAAGTAAAACCACCTGACGACATATTCGTAAATACCAGGGACAACGAGATAAAAGAGGCTTCAGGTCAAGAAAAAAAGAATGTCAAGAAGAGTCCACCAGTTGAAAATGAAGATAAAGCAACTGGAAGTTCTGATGCTTCATCGGAATCTTTGCATAGTAATATTGATTTCCTGGCAACTCTAGAATTAAGATCAAGTGAAGAAGATGAAAAACAAAGAGCATTAAGAAAAGAAATGAAAGAAAAGAAGCGCATACAACAATTGCAGCAAATTCAAGAACTTCAAATGCAACAAGATGCTTTAAACCAACAAGAACTTTGCAATAAAACAAAAGAAGATCGTAAGCATAAACATGATGAAAAGAAAAAGGAAGCAGCACGAGAGAAAAGGATGTCCACTGATCGAAAAAGCAAAGACGAGAGAACCGAGCAAAACAAAAGACGTAATCGTAAACAATTACAGAGTACAGACAGTTCCGACTCCGATGAACCAAAAAAACATTCTATTTTTGATATTGTTGATGATGGGCCTACATATATTTCTATGTATGACAAAGTTAAAGCTAGATCTTGTAAGAACATGCAAAAACAGGAAGAAGAAAAACGTCAAGAAAAGATCAAGGCTAAATTTAGTCAGTTAAAGCAAAGCAGGGCAAAACGGGAAGAGAAGAAAAGATCAAGCTGGGATGAGGATAGTGATTCTGAAAATGAGCGACGTAAGCCTCACAAAGTATCGATGGATAGTTCTACTGACGATGATCACATCGTCCTAAACAGTAAAAAACGAGAAAAGTCACATGGATCGAGTCTTGAATATGACCGTAGTAGAGGTAACGATTACTTTGATGTGGTAAGCAATGAAGAAGATTCTCGTAACAAGCTATCTCGTAAGAACTCAAGGTCTCGTATCATGTCTGATACTTCCGATGAAGAAAATATGAAAAGAGCACTATCTAAGAGTCCTAATTTTATGGATAAAATTAAAAAGGAGATATTTTCGGATTCAGAATCTTCTCAGAAGTGTAAAGATGTAGAACTTAAAGAGTCCAGTGAGGATAAAATTAAGAAAACGTCTCTCTTAAATTTGTTTGGAAAGAGTGACAGCGAAGATAATAGACTCAAACCAAACTTAGAAATTGATACAGATTACAGAATGTCATATCCTAAAAATTTCCATAACGAGATTTCTTCAGAAAATGAGTCAATTCCTCCTAACAGGAATTCGGCTGAAATACGCAAAAAGCATAAAAAGAAACAAAAGAAATATAAATTTTCATTTTCTGATGAAGAGACTAAAATTGAAAGCAGTCACGATGTACCTTCTGAAAGTGGCTCAAAGCACAAAAATACTGAAAAAAGCCGACGGCATAGTAACAAAAAAGAAAAGCGAAAAGACAAAATACGCGATAGTGTTGATACAGACGAGCCTCGTGATGATAAAATAAAATTAAAAAGAGAAAAACGTTCTCCCAATCTGTCTTATGATGGCTTAACAGAACTTGCTAATAATAATAAAAAAGACGGGAAAATGGAAGATATATTTGGACCCCTCTCAGATGAATCTGATAGAGATGGCGGAAGTATTAGTAACAAACTAGATCCTACAGAGTTTGATTCTACAACAAATATAAATGAAAAAGTTATGTCCAACAGCGACAGTACTAGAAATAAAGATAAGGACGACAGCAAACGAAGAAGAGACAAGAAAAGAAAGGAAAAGAGACACTTCATACGTGATGATGATAATAGTCTTGATGTAGATGCCGTGAGTAAAGCAATAGAAGCTCGTTTATTTGCTGATACTATTAATACGCATGATAATCGAACTGAACTTGGTATATCTGATTGTGTTTCGAAAAATTCAGAGAACGATCTTAAGTTTATCGATGTTAATTATAAAGAAGAATCAATTGCCTTACTCAAATATAACGAAAAAATAAGAAAAGAATCTAGGGACAAGAAGAAGAAGAAAAAGAAAAATAAAGAAGATAGACAAAGTCGAAAAGATCATCATCATCATCATAATCATAATTATCACCATGAAAAAATTCCAAAACATGAAGAGTCTTATATCGATAATAATGTTCAACTATCTCCAAAGACTATGCTATTAGATATACCACTTCCCAATGATATACAAAAGATAGAATTAACTGATAAATCAGATGACAGTAAGTCTTTGTCAGAATCTCCCAATCTACTGCTAATTACTGATAGTCCTCCTTTTGGACTTAAAAAGGAACAAAATAATGATTCAACAAATAACGGATGTGACACTCCAAATCGCTTAGTAGTAGATGATGCAATAGAAATAGATTACGATCTTACAGAAAATATCGAAGTTAACGACATCCCGATGCCTCCACCTATAGATAATATTGTTCAAGATATAAGTGAAGTTCCATTACCTACAGGTCCCCCTCTTCATTCTGAGAGCTCTAAAAATATATTACCGCCTTATGATATAGAAGTTGAAGTCGATACTGATGTAAAAATAAGTGAAGACGCCGTCCGAAGTATTCCGAATTTGGAAAATGAAACCGAAAAACAAATTGATAAGATAATTAATGAGTCACTTGGAAAAATGGACAAAAAGATAGAAGAAAAGCCACGTGCGATTATTTCACAAGAAGAAACTGAAGATGCTGTAGCAGCCCTATTGGGTGAAAGCTTTGGTGGAAAGATTAATACATTTGACAGTTGTTACGAGGAAGTAGAGAATAACACAGCTCACCATATAGAGATAGAGACAACTCCTATTGAAAGTGAAATTATACCAGAAGAAGATGCAGAAGAAATGAGACAAGCAGTACAAAACTTAAATGCCAGTGAAATGGAAATTAAACCCGATACACCAGTTTCTGATAATGATCTTCTCTTAATCGATACTGATACAGAAGAAGGAGAAGAGACAAATCAAGACGCCATTGAAAGATTACCAGTAAACATAATTTCAACTAATTCATCACTAAACAATAACACGAAAGTAAGTGTACCTATGACAACTGCACAAATGTCGAATATAATCATAGCCAAACCTAAGACGACTGTAGTAAACTCACCCATTAAGGTATCAAGTGACTTATCTAAAAAACCAATTGAAGAGGAAATAAAACCGCCTGTGACAAAACAAGAAAATGTACAACAAATTACATCGACAGCGACACCTGTGATCACATCTTGGACGCTATCGAAAAATAAGCTAATAGAACCGAACGTTATAAATGTTCCCGTTAGCTCGGTAGCTAACAGAGACAATAACGATAACAAACCTTCCCATATAACGGCAAATATTGTACAAATCAAGGCACCTCAAAATCAAAATATACATATTAGTAACACGCCAAGGCCTGTAGTGAATTCAAATAGAGTTGGCGCCCCATACCAAGTTATTAATCAGATGATACGACCTCAAGTATCATCGATGCAGCCACCGACCATAAAAATTCCAGAATCTCATATTATTTATCAGAAACCTCAAGGAATAGTAATTTCACCTAGAATGACAAATGAACCTTTATTACTAAGTCCAAAAACAAACCAACAAACAGAGAGTGTGACATCGCCACGACTAGGCAATATGGCGATTTTAAGTACATCTCCACAAAATATGAACTCCACTGGCATCGTTTCACCAAGTGCTATTCAGCAGCGATCACCAGGACAAGTTACTGTAGTTAGAATGCAACAACCGCAACTCAGCCCGATTCAAACTATGCATATCCCGCATGGTACGCGACCCATGGTGTCACCTAATAGACCTAACTCGGTTTTAGTTCAAACACAAGGTACTCCAATACATTTCAACAGATTGCCTGTAACTCCAGTTCTAGCAACTATTCCAAAACAATTAAACGCCAATATTATTCAACAAACTAAAGGAAATAATCATAATTCGTCGTTAATACATCAGCCAAAAATAATATCAAGTGAAGTCCGAAAGACCGATAATATGAATGAGACTGCAAAGATTATTCTATCACCTACTCGATTACAGCAGTCTCCTTCTCCTACTATTATGGCACAAAACCGACTTATTTCAATGCAAAATCCTCTACACGTTGCTAATGTTAATTCTACGTTACATCTTTCTAATAAAGTCTTAATAAATAACAAAAATCCATTATTGGACAAAAGAGAAAATCAAAGTGTCAAATCTGAACAAAATCACATTCCGTCTTTACCATCTGCACCTATTATACATGTGGCTAGTGTGTCTCATTCTTCTCCTTCTATTATACAAGGATCGGTAAAACCGGCATTAACGCAAGACACTTCATCAGTTAATAGAGGACATCAGTCGAACGTAATCCACACCATTAACTCACAGAGACTGCTAACGACTACTACTGTGAGTAATGTTATACAACTAGATCAAAACAAAGTTCCACCAACTTCAGTTTTATCCATGGCTACTATAAAACCCCATACATCGTTGGTTAAATCTGAAACATTAAATACAGTCGTTGTCACTACTTCGAGTTTAGCTAATGTTGTTATGACTCCTTTATTGCTAAAAACAAGTTCAAGTCCCAAACCTACTATACGGCTACATAGTAGAAGCGAAAGTGAAAATATTGAGGTCCTGCCGGCAACCGTATTAGGTAACATTCAGAAGAATCATGAGTTAAAGCAGACAGATAAAATTATGGAGATTCAAAATAAAGAATCGGAAGAAAGGAGGAAATCGTCAGCTCAACCGCCTTCCTCAGTAGAAACTATTGCTAAATGTGAAACAGATTTTGAAGAATTATTAAAAGATAAAACTAATGAAATAAAATTAACGAACCACCCGGAAAAAATAGTAGAAATTAATGTAGGTAGAAATATAACTTTAATAAATCAAAACCACGACAGAAGGACAAGTGTAGAGATTACTAAAAATATAGAATTCAGCAGTAATGCAAAACTTGAATCAGAAATAGCAGTCTCAAGCCCTCCAAATGATAAATTACTAGAAATTGATGAAAATGATTTGCCACCAGACAGAAATATACAGGAAAAAAAAATAAAGGAAAATGATATTGATGCGAAACAGCATGATAAAACAGGTACAGAGCCATCCATTATGCAAGAAATAGATCAAACTCCAAATGACAAAGAAAATACAATAAAGTTGGAAGTGGAAGAAAATAAAAGCCAGTTCTTTGGATTCTTGAGTAATCAAAATAATAGCAATGAAATTAAAAATATTGACGAAAACGATTACTGGTCAGCCATAGATGTCAATATTGAGTCTGTAATTAAAAAAGTAGACTCATTATGTAAAGAAACACCTGAGGAAAAGAAAGACGACATTAATGATATAAGTGTCCCTATATCTAACGAAAAAGATAAGCTAAATGTAGAAAAAATAATTCATAATGATTCTATTGTTGATGAGCAAAAATCTTTAAAACCTGAATCTGGTATCAATGAATTTTGTAATGAAGTAAATGATAAACCTGAATTATTTAATGATATAAATGCCACAGAAGAATCGGTTTTGGAGAGAACAACAACAACACAAAGTAGTAAAAGAGGTGGTCGTAGTGGTCGAGGTAAAAAATCGGAAAAAGCTGATAGAGTGCAAACTCGACAGATATCCAAACCAGCTAGGGGAAATTCTAAGCGAGGTAGAGGTAGAGTGAAAATAGACAAAAAGATTAAAGATTATGCCAGTAGTAATTTAAACAATATGCCAGGTGATGTCTATGATTTTCATGAAGACTCTGGTGATGAAACTGTTAACTCTCCTAACAAAAATGAAGTAAGACCTCGACTAATTTTAACAATCAAAAGCCCTCTTTCTGGACATTCTAATTCTATTGCAACATCAACACTTAGTATAACACCGAAAGACCAGTGCAAGAAAGAAAAACCCAAAGTCAGTGATGAAGAACGTTTTTGTTATATACCGCCTTCCACTATAAATACTCGTAAATCTAGAAGACTACAAGAAAAGGATATTCAAAGAAGTACTGTCGATGATGTCATTGATGATGTTATAAAAGGCTCATCAGCGCAATTCAAAAATACTACAGATGCTAACAAAAAAAGGGCAACCAGGCAGACAGGAAGCAAAATGAATGCAGAGAAAATATCACAGTGCGACACACGAAAGTCTCCTAGAGGCGCAAAGAGAACGAGAGATAGAAGTTTGTCTGATGCGTCTGTGGGCAGCAATGATGAAAATCCAAAGAGAGAGGAGATAGTAAAAGAACCTAAGATTATGAAAATGACTGATCCTGTCGTGCCGGTCAAAACAGACGTTGAAATTAAAACTACAATCACGCCGACGGTGGTGGTCCCGCCGCCTAACCCCACTCCAATCATGAAGCCACCCAAGAAAAAGATCCTCGCTACTGCTTTCGGAGATGCCGCAAATAATACAAACAGAGCGGGCGGGGCTTCTCCGAACGTCGGTGACAGGCCTGCTCCTACGCCCGAGAGACCTCCGGAAGCGGAACGCGTCGGACCAGCCGTCGATCCGAATCCTGTCGTACCCGAAGCGTTGTCCTGCGACGTGAGCTACGGCCGCCGGATCGTCGACAACGTGCCCGCCAACATGATGCCCGTCGGCGCCACGGAGGCGACGGACGCGCGCGTGCAGTCCCCCGCCTTGCCGCATCGACCGCCTTCCGCGCATCATCCGCCAGACCGTGCAACACCTATTCTTGTCAGGTGCGTACATACATCTCGATGGTACATGGTACTTTTATAATGCGTTTTCTTATTACGCGATTTCAGTATAACTTGGAAATTATACGCGATTATTACGGGTTAGTATAACGCGGGGATTGAATGTCTGTCTGTTCTTTCCGTGCTGTAAAATTTATAATTTTTTATAATTCATAATTTCGCGTATCTTTGCACATTGTTTCAATTGTGTTTTACTGATAAAATTAAATTATATTTATATATTATTTTTCACGTGAAGCAAAAGTGAAAGGGGGTAAGTTTGGATCCCTTTTTTGAGGATGACAACAATTTTGAGGACGGAAAAGTATTAAATTTTGGTACAGTTTGCAAGTTTATATGGAGAAGAAGAAGTGCAGAAAACGTTATTATAATAAAATATTTCTTAGAAATAGATTAAATTAATAAAATAAATATTACACACACTAATATTAGGTTGACATTCACTTTCATGTAAAATGACATATTCGTTGCTAAGGCTAACTGTAAACAGTTAAAAGGTGTACAAATTTTATTTTCATATATTTTTTAATATTTTGTTATATGGTGACTTACAAGCGTGAATACAAGAATCGGCACTTTAACAACACGATTTCCTATAACACGGTGCCAATCGTGCTATAAATAAATGAATATAAAGTAGTAATAAAGAATGTTCGTTACAGAGGCGGCGAGGGCGAGGGCGGCGCGGGGGGCGCGGGCGCGTCCAGGTTCCGCGGCGCGTACGCGGGCCCGGCGAGCCTGCCGCGCGGCGCGCACCACCCGCCGCTCTCCAAGCAGGTCGCCGTCGTCGGCCCGCAACACCATCCGGGTAACTACTAATCATTAGGACTGAGCGTGACTTGCAGGAGAACTTCGCTTTAGCGTGTCACTGATACAACGCGGCTTGACTAATTATTAAGTAATAAAGTGCCATTCGAGTTGCGTTTCGTTTATGATTTATAAACGATTACGGATGAGCGACGATATCGTATGGCACGAGTGAAGGCATAGGTGATGCGTCCTGCAATAATATATACATATAGTCTATAATTCTGTCTTTTGTTTATTTGCAAAGGACTCAGGAAATCCGTCAAAATTACCATTATTTAGTGACGATTATATTACTAAGTGCTAACTTACAGCTTTATACATTTCACATTGCAAGCTTTTTTATTATTAATGTCTTTTTGAATCATGAAATATTGTATGGTTTTGTTTTAGGGTCGAGAGTTACTATAACAAATGTACCTGCAGTCAGTCCTCAAGGTCAAATATCTATGGTGAGTTGGACATTATTCTTTCTTGTTATCGTTGTTTTTAATCTTACCAGCAGTAATTGAATGCAAATGATCGTGTTATATCTTCTTGAATAAAAAAGTAAATGAATTCTGTTCATGCTATCCGGGATAGTCTGCAGAATTAGTTAGGAGTCCACCGCCTGCCCACCAACAGACTTCTCCTATCACTTCGGTATATCATAATGTAATACATTTTAAACTTATGATTTTTGTAATTCATTTCTTTTTTATATTGATTATTGTTTTCTTTTAACAGGGCGAAGGAATGTATCATTTTTCACAACACCATTATCAGATGTATCAACAACATTTTCGGGCAACGCAATTCGAAAATGTGCCCACTATTACTACTTTTCCAAACAGGTGAGACGATAGATTATGTTTCGTTATAATCTTAGAGGAGTTTAAAGTAGTCTTGTCATATTTGTTATTATTATATACTTTATTTTTTAAACAATTATTTAAACTAGATCCGTTTGTAAAATAAAGTGGTATATATATTCAGAGGCGCATTGGAAGCGGAAGGTTCGGAGGCGCCGACGCCGCCCCTGGAGCTACGTCGGCCGCCTTCAGCACGCGTGCCGCGACCTGCGCACTCGCCCTCGCCGCACGACAGGCACATCAGTGAGTATAACCATTACATATCTAATAGGCAATATTGAAACAAATAAACGAAAAAATGAATGGATGGAACGAAATCGGGAAATATTCGCTTCGGTCGCACGGTCAATGTGAATATCAATTTTACGGTATCGTTTGTGAATATCGTACAATTAAAGGAAGTTATAGTAAAAAACGTACTGTATTTTTTGCAGTGTACGCAGTGCGATGCGGGCGGTCGCCGCCGCCGGCGCACGGCACGTCGCGGCCGGCCGCCGCGCTGCCGCCGCCCGGCGCGCCCGGCCCGCCGCACGCCAGCCAGGTGCCGCGCGAGGCCGACTCGCTGCAGATGCTGCTCAGGGTCAGTCGCCGCACTCTCACGTCCGCACGCCGAGTGCACGCCTACACGTTCGCATGTTCACCGTGTGTATTGTGTTTACAGCGCTACCCGGTCATGTGGCAGGGCCTGCTCGCACTCAAGAACGACTCGGCGGCGGTGCAGATGCACTTCGTGGGCGGCAACCCCAACGTGGCGGCGGACGCGCTCGCGCGCAACGCCGACGGCACCGCCGCCTCGCTGCTGCGTATCGCGCAGCGCATGCGCCTCGAGCCCGCGCAGCTCGATCAGGTGCACAGAAAGATGAAGGTGAGCGACACGCTTTACCCGCCGATATCACCGTACATACTTTTAGAATCGGTGTATATAAAATACTATTTATCAATAATAAAATATAGAAAAGGTCTGTCTATACATCGTCATAAAATTAGTTTATGGCATACGAAATCATTAAAATCCTAAAATTTAAATGAACGTGCCACCTTATTAAAAGTGAAACAAATAAATGGGAAAATTTAGTGGTTAAATATAATGGTAAGTTAAGGAAGAGAGTGAGGGTCAAAGCAGAAAGGAAGATCGTGGAAAAGTTGGGATGAGAATTTTAAATGGGCTGCAGGTACGAGTTGGAGTAATATAATGTATAGGTGTAAAAATTGATCCTGACTTGTGGAAAAATTAAGAGGACTTTGTTAAAGCAAAACAATCTTGACCAGTGTCAAGTTTCATTGAAGCTATAATAGTGTATTTTTATTATTTCATATCTATTAGGACTGATACGTTTTATATTTATTTAATACAGTATTTGCTTGAATTGTAGTTATAAATAAAACAAACAATACGTAATATATGTAATATCCAGCTGGAGAACGAGCACTGCACGCTGCTAGCGCTGCCGTGCGGTCGCGACCACATGGACGTGCTCCAGCAGTCCACCAACCTCACGGCCGGCTTCATCACCTACCTGCAGCGCAAGCAGGCCGCCGGCATCGTCAACGTCGCGCCCCCCGGACACCAGCAGGTGAACCACTTACACTACTACACCACAACCGGTCCCACTGCGCCGCGTCGCTCTATATTTTATTAATATGCCCAATATAAAATAAATTAATATCTGATTTTGGCCAACAGTCTTTGTACACTGTCCACATCTTCCCGTCGTGCGATTTTGCGAACGAAAATCTGAACCGCATCGCCCCCGACCTGATGCACCGCGTCGCCAACATCGCGCACCTGCTCATCGTTATCGCCACCGCCATCGGATGATCGCACGACAACCGCCCGACACCCGCCCGACGACGACTCGTGGATGAATGTTTTAATTAAATTCTGTAAATATAATCCAGGTTGTGAAACTTCTTTTAACTGTAATCGTAGCCACTCATCGAGCCGCCGACGGACAATGAGACGATGACACACCGGACTAAACTAACTTAGCGTATTTATTGTTACGGCTCGGCCTCACGCCGCCTATTTAAGTGTTAGATGTAAGATTTAGCTTTGTAAAATACTTTTGTTACGGCCGACCGGGCTCGGCCTCATTCGGAGTTTAAATTTGTAAAAAAGTACGATTACGACGAGCGAAGTCGGTCGATAGAAGATAGAGTATATTTAATTTTGAGTTCCGATTAGATAAGCGGCGATCTATCGAGCATTTTTTATCGTTAGTGTAAATTGTTATTTTGTTTTAAGTCTAGGATCTAAAGTAATAATTTAAACCTTGTAAATATCGAATCTATCTGTACTAAAATTCGATTTATTCACGTAGGTCATTACGGTAGGTAATGGAAACTGTAACTGGGTCGAATGATAACTTTTTTTATAAAGATTTAAGATACACGAACGGTATATGTGAACGACAAAATTACATGTGGAAATTAAACTGTGATTCTGACTTAACGTAGGCTTATAGGTAGACTTATATAGCAATGAATGCGTGTGTCGACAACCTTCCCGCTTGAACGCAACGAGCGCAATAATTATTTGATTGAAGTTTTATTTTTTTTTATATTAAATGTCACGCAGGTCGAACATTTAATGCAAACTGAAAATATTGTATTTCTATTCGTATGATTTGAGTTGTCAATATAAAATGCTTGAAATGTTTGCACATGTGTTAATCTAATAATGAGCGAGAGTAACACATGTACAAGAGCGCTGTGCACTAGTACCTACCGAGATAACCCGTGTCGAGTATTGTCGTACTGTAATAGATAGTAGTATGTGGTGCGTGTGCGCCGCGGCGTTGCGCATTACGTTGTTCGGACGGTTTCCCCTCATTCCACGCGCCGCCTCATGCTGTATTATGTATACTCTGGCTACACTACTCTCCGGGCCCTTTGTACTATTCTTAGGTATATTTTATTTTAAGTCTCTTAGTAAAAGCATATAATTTTGTTTGTTATCTTAATGGATCGTAGATTCGTATAAAACGCTTCACTTGGTTTGTCATGTTGTAATTTTCACGTTTTGTCATCAGAAATCATTCAGAACCTAAGCATAAAGTAACCAGAGTATAATCGTCAGAGTAAAGATTATAGATGACGAGGTGGTCATTATAATTTTTACTCTACAAAGTTATATCTTGCCGTGATGTTGTCTGTAACTTTCCTCAATAAAACTTATTAGTAAGATGACCACTACTTTTGCACTATATTTGCACGAACTAACAATATTGTACTTCTCATAAGTTTTCACCGTCTGCATTCGAATAAGCTTAAACAAAATGGTTTGTTTTCATTTTATTTCAATAAGTTTCACGGTTCACCTATAGTTGTGTGTTGTTCATAATGTATGGTGAGGGTGAGTGTGCGTGTATCACATACATACATTATACTTCCGGTATCTACCAGTTTTTGCGTTACTTCCACTTACCATATATTCCACTTTCATATAATATAGACAATTGCAGACGGAGCACGACACCGCGATACCGGAACTATAAAGTAAAGAGTCACCCGTTAGATAGCGGTGCGACTGTTTCGTCGTACTAAAAGTAAAGTACAAAATATTTTATGTATTGTAATTTTATATGTACGATATAGAAGTAACAGCACAGGTAAAGTATTGTATATTCTTTTAAGGAGTAATGTATAGGTGTATAAATGTAATATGTGTTTGGTCATGTCTCCGTCGCAAACGGTTCTCGATGTAGCTAGGTGGAACACTAACGAACTGTCACTTCGTCCATTAATTTTAAAACATAATTTTATTAGTAACGGATGCCCGATTGTACACTTATTCGGTCTCCTTATGAAGGGGATCGGTGTAAATAAGTCCTCAGTAAACATAGCGATACAGTATTTAGTCTTGATATTGAGATAAATTTATGAGATAGGCGACACATGAGAATTATAAAAGAAATATTTATTACGGTCAAATCGGTATTTTTACTCATTTTTATTTATTGCTGCGGTGTGATTATTTTTTGGCAATGACGTTTAAGTTTCTATTTAATATTATGATAAATTAATCTTTTGCCAATAAGTAATTGCATCCTAAGTTCTGTCAAAATGTCAATTACTAATGTTTAATGTACACAAAAAAATGAAAGGAGGTCAGCGATAGTTTAATTTATAATGATTCTTTGATTTTATGAATGTTTAGCTGTTTTTTTGTTAACGCTAGCGAGCAAGCAGACTTACTAGACGTCGCGCCGGTATTGTGAGAAGTATAATATAGTTTCGTTTCGTTAATAGTTTTCGAAACATTTTGTATACGGGTGGTTACATATCGTCTCACTTCGCGGGGCCTCCGGCGTTGGCTCCCGGGGGCCCGGCGACGTCCGACCTCATATAGTCCGAATCTTCCCATTGACCGGAGGGTGCGGAGTTCACTATGAGAAGTAAGTTAATATAAAGTGTAAGGTATAGTAACATGTTTCGGAAGACGGAGCATGAAGTGGTGAGTGGCGCGCGGGGGCGGCTCGCGGCCGCGGCCGCCGCGCGTGTGCGAGTGTAGACTAAATATATGTAAAATTAACATTTGATCTCAAGTGTGCAGCAAAAGTGAGCGGGACTAGACTGTTGTATAGCGGCGGACGCGACCGCACGCGCCACCCGCCTCCTTCGTTTTATTATTATATTGATACTATAGTGAAATGTAAGAATATAAAAAATATTGTGATCATATTTCTACTGTAAGTTTAATTTGCTAGGATTTAGAGATAATTGTATATTTTGTACATATTGGAAATAGTATTGTATCTTAACTTCCCTTTATCCAAAAACCCAGACTCCTGCGTGTTATGTACCTCCTACCTACCAATACTATTAAAAAATAATACATAAAAGTAGTTTTATTTCACATCCTCTCAATACTCACATAAAAATATATCTAATCAGCTAATGAGATAAATTACACAAATACTACAGTTACTTATTTATATCCATTACCCAAAGGCGTCGCCAGTAAGATTGATAGATGGCCTATGATCTCTGACTCTCTGTATTGGTACCAAAATAGCACCGACTTCTTGAAATGAAATTAAATAATTTTAACTTTTGATTTATTTTTCATATTTTTGAAATCTTCTGGGAGGGAGGGAGGTCGCAGTGTTCTAGGTAACTTAGCCTAACCGTGTCGTAAAATGTGTTAATCCTGTAAAATTTAATCAAGTCTCTTTATAATTAGGTTATAATAAAAAAAATATATAATGAATACTACTTTATTGAAGACAAGTAAACAGATTTAACAATGAACTTATACGTCGCGACAGATATGCGCGTTTTAAAGGTGCCCCTTCAGTTTCCATTTGGGTCGCAAGTCCCAGACATTGTTCTTAACTTGGTTTCTAAAAATTAATTACTAAAGTATGTTATATATGTTTGAAATTAAAGACTAGAATTCCATACAATTGACACAGTACATATACATGGATATAATATATATATGTAAATAAACTAAACCATAGATATTGAATTCGCAAGTATAAAAAACTGATAGCCATTCAATCTTTGAATTAGCTTAGCTTACTATTAGCTTTGATTCTTTATATGAATAATTATGGTTTAACATGTATATAAATAAAATTCATCTTATATTAATTAATATTGTCCAAAGTTATAATCATTTTATATATTTCTTTCACTCGTAAAATATTAAACCTATATGCATCTTCTTAATATTAAATATTACATAATAATTAATTTATAACAAAAGATATTTGCTTACGTCTACATAACAAAAATTAGGGTTTGTTAATATAAGTAAGATTTTAAATCTTTCATTATATTAATTAAAACTCTCTATCTTCAGATGAAACATTGTAAATATTCTATATGTTGTAACCATTTCGCTTCAGGTACAATTATTTGTATCATTAACACCATGTGGCAGGAGCTACTCACTATCTTCCGTAAGACAGGTTATTAAGTATCTACTTATTTAATTAACTTTTGGATCAAACAAGCTACAAGCTATTTTTCGTAAAATGTATCTACACAAATCTACGTTCTTTTATTGCTGGTATACAGTGCTGTAATGATATGATTTCCTAACATCCTTGCTTCATCATTAAGTCCGCCAGCTTGAATATTCGCAGCCAACTGAAAGGGTCCGATGGTTGAGGCTCGGAAGTCGATGCAGTCGGTTCACCAGTAGACGGTGTTTGTTCTGCATTAGACGCGTGCGACGGTGATTTGTTATCTGACTTTTGCTTTTCAGGCGACTTGCTGATGGCAGGGGACGTCATCTGTAATCATTTGAAATAGAACATATTATACTATTTATAGACAGGTTTACACTGCAACATTTACAAAAGATAAAGAACGAGTTTTATACAATGTGATCTCTGCCTATTGTTATATGAAATAGAACACCCGTAAAAGACCTTACATTTAATACTTTTTGCTTAGTCGGTATGTAAAGCAACAATGGATAAGAAAAATGTTAATAAATATAAAATAAAAAGAACATCCGTAAAGAAGATAGTTCGGTTATGTCTTTGGACAATTGTACGAAATTATTTGAATGAGTTCTTCCGTTACTTATTAAGAATCGGATTTAGTTAGAATCGACATGACCTTCGCTAGTTTAAAGTAGAACGTGCTAGTTTTATAACACGTTTCTATATTAGGGCTTAAATACAATGTCCTCTGGCACTCGCATCAATAGGAGTGAATCGATGATAGCGCTCTATCAATTTGTAACATATTGTGTACGATACTCGTCGGCCGTGACCCACTTTATACGTTCATTTTGATATCTGAATTAGTCGCTCCACGACAACCATACATCTATAAAAATTACATATAAAAGCTTTGCAGTAAATTATGTAGTTTGAAGCATTGCGCCGTTTTTCAAATACCCGTGATCAGAATATTATATAGCCCAATTATGTTTCCATAATTTAGGTCCTTATATAAATTAATAGTCAGTACAGGAAAAAAATAACTACCTAACGAAGGTAATTAAGTTTAGTCTTAAACTGAAATATTGATTAGGATATATGTATATACTAGCCGCCATATATAGGTCCGAAATGGTATCATGATACAGAATGTTAAATTTTTGTCGACCTTGTCTTTTTGTATTCCCAAATTTTTCACGACGTTTTTTGATGTCCCTTATTGTGCAAGTCAATTTAGCCTACTCAGCCTACTGGTTAATGCGTCAGTAATTTATTGTAATTTACGAAATGTAAGCCGGGATTCTGTTATATAGACGCTTCGTAGGTACAATGTCCACTATAATAGTTAGTTAATAAAATAGAGATTATTATAGATGACAACTAACTTATCTTCTGTTATTTCTAAATAGGTAACATTTTATCTTTTTATTTTACAAATGTAATTAACCACTTTTTGCTCTAGGCGCGTAAAAACTAAAGTATTTATTAATTGTAGATTTTATGTTATGATGACTGTATAAGTTATTCTACTGTAAAGTTTCATTTAAAACAGTTCAGTTCAGTTCTTGTGTGAAAGAATAACAAGCATTCATCCACCTTTACAAGGTTTCACATAGTATTTAGGATTAAGCAACGAAATCCAATACAATATAACATATATTGTAATTTAGCATAACTCTTTACTTGTAGAGTATTATTATTAAAATTTATGTTTTGAGGTCACGATGTCAACAACGGATCCCATGTAACTAATTAGAGACTGTGCCAGGTCAAACCGCGAGTAAATATTGTTACGTAAGCCACCGTTATGAGGATTACGAGAATGAGAGATTGTTTACTATCATATGTATGATGTGTTTGCGACATGTATACACACATGTGAGCAAGCCATAAATGTTTTGTGGGCATGATAATTTGAATACACATATGAAAAAGAAGTAAACATGAAATGAATTTCTACTAACCGAGTACTAGAAACACAAATATTTTTGTTAATATATTTCAATTTTTACTCATGCCTATACAAAATTTTAACATATATGTATATTTTTAATAGAGGCACTAGTAAACAAAATATGATCCATGGCCATTTAAGTTACTAAATATGTATGTAGGTCAATGACCTAAGGTGGGCGGGTGTTTTTTTGACCTAGATAGAATTCAGTAGACAGTGTCTTTATTAGATTCAAGTTATATGAAAAAATAGGTTTCGCGCCTTATTGTGCTCGCAAAGATAATACTAATAAAAAACAAAAAAAATATTTAGAAAATTATTCTATGTATATTGAAATAATGGAATTAGGTAATTTATTAAAATTAGCAAATACGTTTGTTAGTTAGTCATTTTAATAGTTAAAGTTTTACTTAAAATAACAATATGAGTTTCACAATAGGCTATTATTATTTTAGTAGGTCGAAAAAAGACTACAAATGTCTATAATGAATAAATAAATTGAATACAGTATGAATACCCCTTTATTAGTAAATTTATTAGAATAAATTATTTTACGGATCGCTCACCTTTTGTTGTTATTTAAAATTAAGTCTTAATGATTTGATGATTTCTTCGTAGAGTTTGTGATATCTACAGACAGGTGCGGTACAAGTGCGACGTCCGCGCGCAGCCACAGTTCGCACGATATAGCTTTTATACTAGAAGTAGAACTGAACGGCACAGCTCGTTATGGATTTTAGAACGATGCTTCCTTTTATTTAAAAAACGTCTGTGAACGTTTCTTGTATTATTAATATTTCCTTAAGGTGCTATATCATAAAAAATGGCATCTACAAGTAGAACCATACCTTTTCCCCACGATATGTCGTATTGCGAGAGTTCCATTTTTAATGATATTCTCCATAAATCAAAATCATATCAGTGTATTTCGCAGAAATATACTTAACATGCGCCATTATTAAAAAACAAACAAACTAAATAAGGAAGAAACACTCGTCTAATAGTTTTGTGTGACGAAAATAAATTAAATATTAACATAAAACAACGACAATAATAAAGAAATTAAATAATTTGAAAAGTCACAGGACGAACGACGCGTAAAGTATAACTGCTTCTGTTACTAAGCGATGTACGCAGCGCGGTGCACGACTGACAACACTAAGAACCCAATCAAAGTTCCAAATATTGGCATTTCTCTTTCCGCTAGAGTATATAAATAAGCAAAAACACAAACATTTATTACAGATTTGATTACTAATTTTTTGATTAATGTCTGTTAAAGAAATTCTAAAATGTTTATGGGAGGCTTGATCTAAAAGTATAGGTGCCATATTTTCATTCAAGAATTAATCTTTATTCAATGCTTAAAAATATTTGTTATGACTATGCTTATTCCTTTTTTCACGGTCAAGGTTATTGTTAATATGCTTTTCCTTCTAACATTATGCCATTTCATTCTGTCATGGTCAAGGTCATTCTAAATTGATTTTTTTCGAAAATGATAGCATAACCAAAATTATCAGCTGTCTCACATTTGTAAATGTATTTATGGGTTTGTAATTCCATTATTTATAAGCGCAATTGAAGAAATTCAAATGCATCTGTAAGAAAGCCATTACATGAAAGAACATCCAAGAAGCTAAATCGACTTCAAATGGATATTCTTCTAGTCCATAACTTTTTTTTATAATTGCGGCTATAAATAATCTAGTAATTATTACTTAACAATTTAAAAAGTAATGAATACTTTTGATATTGAAAATAAAATAAGAAATAATTGCTTCTACGGTACCTACGTTGAGTTTACAGGGAAATAGAAAACATCGTTCGCGTTATGGATGCTTAGCTAAAAGAAATAAGCAGCAGGCAGAAAAGCTGATATTAAGACCTTGTTGCAAATACTCATAACTTTAATATTTAATTTATGGCCTCGAGACGTAAATGCCAGTAGATAATAAAGACATCAAATCAGAATTTAAAAAGCATTTTGGAAACTTGAGCAAAAGCAAGCTAAACGATAAAACTCGTCTTATACCAGATGGTTCACTCGTATTCAAATGCAAAAAAATCCCAAGGTTGATGGCTTGCTTGGGAAACCTCCCTTAAGCTTGTAAAACCTAATATTTAAGCGAGAAGTCCCAGTGCAAAGATCCCAAACAAAAAGCAGATATGAAATCCCCTCATATTTTCAAAATACAATTGGACACAAAGCAAAAGGCACAATACGAAAACAAATCAAAAAGTGATCCACCCAGGTTAAACAATCCTAAAGAATCATTACTGGGTTACGATGTGAACTCTATAATTTTAGAATAAAGAAATATTTTGACGACGACCACAATTTTTACATAAACAAACCACATTCATATGCCCAGAGCTACCCATCCTTCATATATTCAATGTTTTGCACTGATTGTTTAACGTCAGAGAAACAAAAGGTAACTGTTATCCTCTTAAAAATCGGGCCACGTACACCATCGACCGAACTCCATAGGTTAGCGACCTCAATCCTTCAAAATGTAAAGCTACGGTAAGGTTACGCAGTGCGGAGTCGCGGGCCACCCCTTGTTACGTAACAGATCACAAAAAAAACTATTAGAGCTATTTCAAATGGCATACATTATATTCTTTGATATTATTAAGTAGGTCACGGTTGTTTACTTATTAGTTACCATAGAGAAATAATTATTTTACTGTACTACAACGTATTACTAAGTTTTTTTTTGTAATTTTAATTATAAATACAATTAAAAATAAATTTTAATTATTCTATTTTACCTTTTATGATCCAAATGACAGGGAATTAAAATACAGTTTTTGTACGTTAGAGTCGGACGGAACGCGCGTTCGGGGTAACTAGAGGGTTGACTGTGACACCAATGTTAGCTACTGCGCAATCACACTGCTAGCACTATGTAGCTACATACGATATATTTACAGATATTATTTTATTTTAAAATTGTTTGTACTATATTACTTTTGTTTGCTTTTAGATGTATAACATAATTAAATTAATTTGTTCTATAAAAAGTGTGTGTCACACAAACAGTGTTAATAAATATTTTAGCATACATTTAATGGGTCACAGTATTTACTGATGACCCATAGATTGAAGTTGGATTATAAATAAATACAATTATGAATAATGTTTAACTACGTTAACTTGAACTTGAAACTAATGCTGGCGCAGCTTTCAGATGAAAGTTACAGCCAGAATGTACAAACAATAGTACCTTTAAAACCCAAAGTTACGTAGATACCTTACCATTAATTATTAAAAGCTTTTCAAGAATAATTGTTGTTTCTCATTTATGGGAATGTTACCCCAGATTTATGTAGAATGGGACAAAAAGTTTCGGTAAACACATTTTGTTCATCAAGCTTATACTCTTAAATGTAACGCCATCTATCAGCATGGTGAAAAGGTTAGCATAGATGAAAGGGCGCTGTCAAATACTAACGTAAAGTGGTATTTTTTTTTCAACATGGCAATGATTACTTTCACAATTCATGTTCTTAATAATAGATGGGCAAAATATGGCCCTCTTTTTTGTCGTAAATGTCAATGACTCAGAGGGATGGCAAGGCGCTGTTATAAATAAATGGGAAAATTATTAAATATTACAAATTTAAAAATATGTCATCATCGGTTAAAAATAGTGGAGGTATTTAGAATGCATATTGTGGCATATTTGTAATTTTAGCGGAATATGGGTGCTTCTCGTACGTATTGAGATTATGTTAAAATTTTGAGCTCTCATATTACTCTTAAACTAATAAATAAAAGCTAATTTAATAGATAAAGCAGCTGAGAAGCCGTGGGGTCAAATTATCAGTAAAGTAGGTCTGTTAACTTGGATGTGTTATGAAGGTGGTAAATAACATTAGATATTAAAAACACAAGAGCATAAAGTATTATATACAAGCAATATAACAATACGTATTATTGCACCAGCAGCAAACAGTCATAACAAAAATACCTCTTAAATATTGAAGCTAAGTGGTCGTACACTAGAATATAGTTTGTAATGACTTCCTCTTATAGTTTAACGTTTATTACCGGCAATGTCATTTCCAAGTTCTCAAAGCATGTAATCTCCAATATTGTGTTCGTTCTATAAGCTTCGCGGGAATCCTTATGGGATTTGAATTTTAAAATGTTTGAGAACACGCTTCGGGAGAGCTTAAGTCGACTTTGCACTTGATTTATAATAGCAGGTAACAGCGCAAAAATTCAAATTTCCACTATACCTCCGACGCGCCGAGCAAACTTTGAAACATTTCGCACCGGCCTGCAATAACTGCCGGTGCATGGAAATTGCGCTTTTATCAATAACTCACAATTATGGGGTAATTTAGCTTTATCATATCTAATTATGTATGTTTCCATATTTCAATACAGGTGGTGCATGCACTACCACCGCAAGCTAACAGAAGATTTAAGGATGTTGAAATATTTTATTCAATAAGTTAAACAAACAATATAGTTTATTTACTCGTATATAGAAAAAGAACATTCTAGAAATATATTGCGTATTTATATTAATTTATGTGCGGCCGGAAACATCTGTTACATGCATATTCAAGCTGTATTGCGAACCTGGGTTTGTTTTCTCATAAATCTATATCATTTCATCGCAAGTGTATATTATGTGGTGTCTTGACATTGTAGGCATCGACTAACATATATATATATATATATATATATATATATATATATATATATATATATTTTTTTTTTATATATATATATATATATATATATATATATATATATATATATATATATATATATATATATATATATATATTATACGGATATAATATCCGTAGTGTGATTTCGAATTGATATCGTTAATTTGCTCTATTTCAAATACAAGCTTAGTACTAATAGGACTCGTTAATAACTTTTAGTTGATATATAAATAAATATATTAATTTGTATTTTATTATTTATGCCTTTTTATGTATGTTTTATTTATGCCTTTGAAATTCACAGAGTTCGTTACACGTGTTGTCTAGACTGTAGAAACATCTTAATTCGTTATATTAAAAACAACAGGTTGCGGCTTATATTTATGAAGTTGTTATAACTTCAAAACTTCCTGAAGCTCGACTCTTGCTATAGAAGAAAACTTGACTTAATTGAATTTTTAATTAAAATATTAATATTTTCCTATATCATTTACATATGCACTAAAGAAATCAATAAGATAGAAACAAAAATATCTATTTGTTGAAGTCTAAGATATATGCGCGAAATCGCATAAAAATTGTTGTCGGGGTGGACGACACTGCGATAAATCGTACATGATACGTGATTTGATCCTTCCTCAACCTCTTGGCCCTTTTACAGAAGTCGTTATACTCATATACTTATACTCACAGAATAGTTTCATTTTTAGGTTAATATTATGTGAATGACTTCATTACTTGTTACATTTCTATCCTTTTTTTTTTTTTTTTTTTTATGGGTAACGGACGGCAAACGAGCAGAAGGACCACCTGATGGTAAGTGGTTACCTTCGCCCATAGACATCTACAACACCAGAGATGTTGTAGATGCGTTGCCAATCTACAGAATACAGATGGAAGGGGAGGATAATGTAGTAGTCCGCTATCGGAACCATCACATTTTCGGGAAAGGATGGGTGGGAGAGGGGAAAACCTGGCTTACATGCCATCGAACCGGAACACATCATGAGATATTTGGCGGTTCGTCTTTGACATGATAGTGGTCGCGAGCCAGTCGGAGGACGAACCTCCTACCACCAAACGAAATCCTATTATATCCTATTATAAAGTACTCATATACAACTACTATCACGTGTTCAATAGCTTATTGAATATAAAACACAATATATCTGTTTATATTTTGATTGTAGTCATTTATGACTGATAAATAACTTTTTATAAAAAAATAAATTTACACTTAAAAATTCCAAATGGTACCAGACGCGTGTAATAGGAAGTGTTCGAGTCCCGCTCTAATTGGACTTGTGGCAATTCCGCCCGAGGCCTATCCCATCCTCGCAGTAATAAAATAAGCAGTTTTTCCGATTCGACGTTTCATCTCGTCGCTTCGTATTCCGAAGGCAACTTTCGTTTTCAGGAAAATTGTGGGCGACGGCGCGAATGTCTCTTGCGGGTTATACTTTAATGTAACGAAATAAGAATAAACATAACTGCTATCGTGTATTCTCTGCTCTGAAACCATGAACGCAAATATTATTTAATAAAGGAATATACCTAAATAGAACGTAATATATAATATTATTACCACATAAATTTTAATTTGTAATTGAGATATACATATATACATAGCTTCACGCTGCATCCCGCATATAGCAGGGTAGGCAGAGGGAACCTAGTGTTAAGACACTCCGTTCCCTACTCACACATATTGAGATAAAGGAATTAAATTTAATAAATTACTATTTGGCAATAAGAAAAATATGGTTTTATTATGGTTATTGTTCCTATACTAAACGAGTGCGTATTTAATTATAAATATATATGTTATTGTTGTATTTGTATTCTTTGTATCTGTAGATACATTTATAAAAGAAGAAAGAATTATATTTGAAGAAAGTTCGATAAATGATGAATTGGAAAAGTACCACTGACATTCAGAATGAGACTGAATGAGAATTCAGTCAAGTCTAAAAATTTAAAGTGGATGTAAAATTAATATTGAAAATGCGTATTCTTTCACGTCAAAACTACGACATTGACATCAAAATAACATAATATTTATAATTAACAGAGTTTAGTTTCTACCGACACGCCATGCGGGTGAAGCCGCAAGCAGAAACTAGTAATATGTAACGTTATTTGTGTAGTACTACTGTTTTTGTTTTCCACTGGGACTACATGTCAATGACCCAAAACGACCTAACAATATTATCTACTTGTCAGACTTTTTATATTTCCTTTTGTTTTGCTCTTTTCCTGAGTAAATAGAAACATAAATAACATTTAGTTTCATACGTGGTCAAGATCTATAGACAGATATTGTGCCCCTCTTCCGGTCGTCTGTTACTTATTCATGGATTTTCGCATTTTTACGTATTTACGTATTTGTATTTGTTTTGTTTTATCTATTAATGTAAAAAAACTCAGTTTCTATAAACACAATAAATAGAATTTCATCAAATGCAGTAAGCGATAAATGAAATGTCCCGAACAGAATATAGAGTGCAGATATTGGTCTGGAATATTCCTTCAATACTACTTTTCGGTTATAAAAATATAATTTGTACTTTTAAGATTATTTTTTACAGCTAAAATAAATAATTTTTATTTGTAATATAAATTAAATTACGTAAACTAAACAAAATTTCCTTACTTGAGTAATAAGCAAGGAAATACGGATTTTCATTGAAATAACATTTACGGTTCGACCTAAAAACACAGTAGGTCCCTCATCTAATCCTAATTTGTTAGAGGATTTGATCCGAGAGCGAATTCATTAATGGGAGCGGGTTACGAAGCCGTTCGGCCATGCCTCTATAGACCATACGTCCCGGAACTTCGAGTACATGGATCTACAAATTATACGTGTGCGATTATCTTCATATAAGCTTTCCAACTCAACCACAAAAATCAAAAATATATATATTTTAACTCCAATAATCTTTTAAGGATATGTTGAAACCGAAATGTTTTTTGTTATATTAAATGTCTATTAAGCATAATGGCACAGGTAATGGTTTTATTTCTTTTTATTCCTATTTATGTCATGAAGCATCTATATAAGTTGAAGCTGTTTCTGTCGTTATGAAAATTGTTTCAACTTGGCGCCATCACTTGAAGACTTTACTTTCTTTCCGTTATTACTGTATTTCTTATACAACTTTGTAAGGTGTAGATTGAGCCTCGCGGGTTCAACCACAGTAGATATAAATGCTAATATAAGCCGCCACAGTATCTGAGGATAAACTTATTATAGAGAAAAAGATTGTACTTCATTGAATAAATAGTAGGATAAAGTTTTTGCAAGGTGCTACAGAATTTTCAATGGAACAAAAATGTTTTTTTCAATCGACTTTGTTTTGTGCCTACTTGGCTTAAAGTTCTCCGCAATCTGCGCTTTGAAGAATACTTACCATAGTCGACACTGAGCAAGCAACTTGAGAAATTCAGCTTAGTATCTTTCTTTTTTATTGTACGAGTATTACGTTACTGATTAAATTTCCCTAGACGTGATCTTTTCTTTTACTCTACGAACTAAAGATAAGCTTACGAGACAAAAAACTTCGTACTATAATAAAATGAAAAAGATTGTATCAAATCCAATATTTTTATAGAACGAGTAGTGCAATCAATTATATATCATAAAAATACCGTGGAGAGATTTAGGGTCTAGATAGGAAACGCGGCGTCCCATCGCGGGAAATATGAAAATTGGAAATGCTTTCCCGATACCGAGCCAAATAAATTTCAGCCCTATTTGTAAGCCCGTCTCAATATTACGAGGACTGAATATATGTACGTCTAATATATACCATGCTTTTATAGCTTGTCTGATTGGACCTACTCTTTCGGAAATCACTTTGATTTCCTATTTTTAGCGCTGTTTTGAGTTTGTTAATGTTGTTGTTCTAAAGTTTTCAATATTTCGTCTTTCACAATGAATAACTTTTCTATACCAACAAATTAATTATTTGGGTGATATTATAAATTCACTTTCAGCACTGGTAAAGTACAAAAAAATTTATCAGTTCTACACTTTGTATATTACCGTTATATTTATACGTGGTGTATAAATTTGGACTAATAAATAAATATGTCGAGTATATGACAAAACAATAGGTAGGTACTTTCTCTACTTAAATAGTAGCAGATATAAATATCTATTTATAAAACAAAAGCATTATTAAATTTCTTAAGAAATTAAAACTACATGTTTCTTACATAATTAGCTTACAATTTTAGTAGTAAAAATAAAACAGAAATAGACAAGTTTAATATTCTGCCGTCGCACAGAGCTTTTTGAACTTTGAACAGATTCATCCTGGACTTGCTTGTTTCAGACATCCTAATTTACTTTTAGTCCCACCGAATTACGGACATAAAGTCCGTTACAGTCGTATCGAATCACAGAAACTTGGCTTCGGGTCTAAAGAAATCGATTAGACGTTATAATTTCTGCCTAAATACAATTATGTAACATTTTGCTTTATAAAACCTATAAAAAGAAAAATATAACAATATATATATTAATGACAGAAATATAAAATGAAGTGAGTATAGGTTATTAAGGAGCCTTGGAGAGATGCACAATTTGTAATTGTCACATTCAAAGGTTTTTACAAAATATTGACATCGAAAACGCATATATCCTTACTAATAATATTATAAATGCGAAAGTAACTCTGTCTGTCTGTCTGTTACGCTTTCACGCCTAAACCACTGAACCGATTTTGATGAAATTCGGTATGAAGATAGAACTAAACTTGGGGAAGGACATAGGATACTTTTTATCGCGAAAAAAATGATAGAGGAGATTGAAATAGGGAATGAAAGTTTGTATGGAAGTTCCTTATTGTCAAACATAAAATCATGTAAGATTGTTTAACTGTTTACAACTTCACCACATAAACCACTTAACCAATTTTGACAAATAAGACAGACCTTGGGAAAGACTATAGGATACTCCTTATCATATCGCGCGATATAACCGAATTTCACGCGGGCGAAGCCGCGGGCGGAAAGCTAGTATGTTAATAAAACTTCAAAACTTAATTATACTCGTAGTTTATTGGAAAAAGCCTCATTATATACATAGTCGTATAATGTATTATTTATATAAAATTATCTTATTTAGTTTATATAATCAAAGTGATTGATTTCTTGGTGAAAGTATGAAGGATGGGTAGCTCTGGCATATGAATGTGGTTTGTTTATGTAAAAATTGTGGTCGTCGTCAAAATATTTCTTATGTTTTAAAATTATAGAGTTCATATCGTAACCCAGTAATGATTCTTTAGGATTGTTTAACTCGGGTGGAACAATTTTTGATTTGTTTTCGTATTGTGCCTTTGCTTTGTGTCCAATTGTATTTTCAAAATATGATTTTATATCTGCTTTTGTTTGGGATCTTTGCAATTGGGACTGCTGAATATTAGGTTTTACAAGCTTATGAGGTTTCTGCCAAGCCATCAACCTTTGGATTTCTTGCATTTGAATACGAGAACCATCTGGTATAAGGCGAGTTTTATCAATTAGCTTGCTTTTGCTCGTTTCAAAATGCTTTTTAAATTCTGACGGTGTCTTTTTATTATCTACTACATTTACGTCTCGAGGCCATAAATTTATATTAAAGTTATGAGTATTTGGTAACAAGGTCTTAATATCAGCTTGCCTGCTGCTAATTTCTTTTTTAGCTACATCCATAATGCGAACGATGTTTTCTATTTCCTGTAAACTCAACGTAGGTACCGTAGAAGCAATTATTTCTATTTTATTTTCAATATCAAAAAGTAATTCATTACTCTTTTTTAAATATTCAAATTTGCTTTTATTCATATTTAAAAACGTTAAAGGAGATCGTACAGATCGTTCCCAATATGATCGTGGAGAATTGTTATTAAAATATAAATCGTCTTTCGAAGATTCGCGTTTTTTTTCAATTTGAATATTTGCATCTTTATTTTGCACATCGATACCGCGTATCATTGACGCTATTTCTCTGCCGAGCTTTATATAATACAAATCATCTAATTTATTGTTAGTAGGATGGACGTTTCGGCGACCATCGGGCGTATTTGGTGGAATAATATAATCAGAATAATCTTGTTTTTCTACTCCACGCGGTTTATACACTTCAATACTGTCAAAAGGATTATACTCTATAGGTGGTAAATCATTTGTTTTGTTTTTTACATCTACTCTATGTATTAGTTCTGTTAAGTACTTAAAGTCGACATTTCCTGAGAGTTCCTCATCGTGTATGGCTTTACTTGGTTTTTGATTTTTTAAAAGGCTTTCAGGTATAGCGTTTTCAATTACTGGACTTTCAAAAGTGTCGTCTTTAGTTAAGGTATTCATCAATATGTTTTTATTTCCTTGCCAAGGAGATATAAAATGTTTTGCTGATGGATGATTGATCCTTTCCCGGAGTCGTGATAACTGCAAAAAGAAGTAACATTGTACACACATATCATTAAATTAGATAAACAATAAATATTATAAAATTTAATGAAATATATATAATATAATAGTATAACTCACTATTTTTTGTCTGCTACTGGGTTGTAGTTTAGCCAACCTATAGAAATGAAGACCACAATATTATTTTCAAACATAATTATAATCAATGTATGTTTATAGCACATTATGTTACTTTTAAAAGAACTTTAATGGATTACTTGACAAGATATAAGATGTAAAATAAACTTTTGGTGTGATTTTTCAAGATTTTGTACTTTTCTGATTCATATGGCCCAAAATTTTTGACCCTTTTGGCATATTAAAACGTGTTTCTATGAAAGTAGGTGGAATAGGGATCTCAAATATATGTTTTGTGGTATGAATAGGGAAAGGTAGGTGAAGAATGAAATCTTGAAGAAATACTCTTTGTATTAGTGTATTTTTCCGCTTGTACACTAAACACACACACACATTATGCCCAAAGCAGTATAGGGAGTGTTATATTACTACGCCTTTCCCCACTTTATGATTAACCCAAGTAATGAGACCATCATACGAAAATAAAACTTACATTTATCGTGTACAATAAGACAAATTGTAACTGCGCCACGGTAGAATAAAATATTAATAATAATTTTAAGAAATTCCATTAAATGTGCTTTAATTTAAATAAATAATTTGGCAGTAGGTATAATAATTATGTTACCCATTATGGTTTTCCATATTTTGGTTGGATATTCTTGATATTTTCTTTTTTCTCTTTTTTGGTGATTGAAGAACATTTCTGCAATAAAAAGTGGTGTTGTGTTGCAGTCACTTACAATTTTTCTCTATTCTCTATTATTCTTAATTTAAGTAAATATTTTAATATATACAATTATAATATATATTGTAAATGATTAAAAAAACATTTTATTAAACGAGTGTATTCACTTTATCTGATCTGAAAAAATATTTATTATGCAAATTCATAGTTTGCGTTATCAAGATTTTTTATCACGAGTCTACAATATAACTTTTTTAATTTCACACTATATTTTTGTTTCAATTATTAGTTGCTTATTCGTGACAGGCATGATAAACGTTATCAGGTATTGACAATATTAGTAATAAGAATATAAAAAGTACTTATAGAAAATATCGTGGATTGTAAAAAAACATATATGTATAAAGTTTTAGATTTTATATTCACAAAATGATTTTATTATAAGTAAGAGATTGATTACGATGTTCTCTAGTATCTCCCGAATTATGAAGGGCGAATAATTTGGATCAAGTACCTACTATCTACACATTTTATTTTTCCCTTATGTGGTAAAAGTATTGGTTGGTTGGTCCACAAACCTTTAGGTTCCAACCTAATACTGCAATTTTGTTAAATTAAATCATTAAAAATCTAAATATCTCTTCGTATAGGCTATTAAACCGGCCACCACAGACGCCCACTGCAATTACAATATTTTATTTTTTTATAATTTATCTAAATCTATCTAAAAAGAAATAAAATGATCCAGGCAAAATAACAGGCTTGTAATAGTATTGTATAAATAGCACTATAGCATTGAAAGCACTGGGCCGCATCTGATAGATTTAGCGGCTCAGCTTCACAATGGGGCGCTTGCGTAAAATTGTATGGGCATTGAAATTAAATGGCTATCGCGTAGTAACGTAATAATTGTTATTTTTCTTGAGTTAACGTATGTATTTAATGTAGTTTGTTTAATATTCATGTGAGGTAGGCATGAAAGTAGACAAAAGTTGGTTTGAATTAATCAATAAAATATATAATCCCACATTCTTATATAAACTTCATTTATGAATAATGAAAAAGTTTCATAGTCGAGTCCTTCGAAAAAAATTAAATTGAGGTATTACCATTTACTACATCTATTGACACATTATAACTTTTAAGAAGTCAATGAGTGTCAGTGTGGCAATCACCAAAAAAACTTAGTGATTTAAAAAAAATATTTAAAAAAATATAAAATATTTAAAATATATAAAATATATTTAAAAAAATTATGAATCAAACTTTATTTAAATAGTATATCAATATATAAAGAAGTATAAAGCATTATAATCACATGGATTGAATTTATTGATATATGTATCTTATCACTCTGAGAACAGGGTTATGTCAATAAAATTAAGATAGATTGATCGAAAAATCTTACACCACGGGATTAGGGTCGCTGGCTGACAAATTCATATCTGGAGGGGCTTCTGTTGCCGGCTCCGTTGTCACTGACACTTGGGGAGTACTAGTAGAAGCTGTTGTTGGAGAGAACGTCGTCTTCGCAGCTTCGGTAGTACAATCTGTAATTAATTGTTAGTACTCAAATAATATATATATATATATATATATAAAAGTAAGTAGTTTTTCCAATAATATTTCCTTTTTTTATAAATATTAGATTTTTGGAAAATCCGTTAATTTTAAAATATGCCCTATTTTTATTAAATAAAAAAAATAACTTTTACAACATTATTTGATAGATATCGGATTTAACACAAGTATTAACTTGTTGTTACAGAAATAATAGGTATAGTTATAATAAATATAATTTTGCAAACTAACCTGCTCCGAGACCAAACTGAACTACGGGAGGTACTGGCACTATGGGATACATGGGTACAACAGGAGGCGGTGGTAAACCTACAGGAGGATAGAATGGCGTGTCTAAATTTGGCAAAAAAATGAAGCTAGGCAACGGCGGCCTCGGTTTCTTATTATAAACAACAATTTTTTTATGTCCATGCTCATCATCTTCCTCATGTCTGTAATGTTCTAGAGATGAGTCACTGGAACTCGAATCACTCGAGTCTGAACTAGATTGAGATTTTATATCAAACATACTATCATCCTCTGTAATCCGAAGTAATTTATTCCTTATTTTTTTCCTTTTATGTTTTTTATTTCTAAATCGATCTTTGTTCCATTTCTTTTTTGTTTTTGGTTTTTTAATAGATGATCCACTTCGGCGTGTTGGGAAATCTTTTTCATTTGTGTTATTAATAACTTGGTTTTCAATTGTTTTAAAGAATTGATTATAGAGCCAGTCACCTAAATCGTTCGCATCTTTGCTAATTTCGTCCACATGATCGTCAAGTTTACTCGTGAGAAGAGATTCGGTTTCACTTATTGTATTAGGAGTGGCAGAGTTAAGGATTCGCGTAGGTTCGCCGGTGTAATGACGTCTGTGATGTTCTATTAATTTTGTACTATAAAATAAATATTTTTTTCATAAAGGATACATGAGATATATTTAAAAAATTAAGACTGTTAGATATGACATGAAAGGTACTTTTTAATTTTTTTTCAGTTTGACCCATCTCTCCTATTAGAAGAGTTGGGTAAATAAGTAGACACAATTTTGTAAAACATAGGAACATATATATATTTGAAACATAAATATTTGATGAATGACATCTTAAGTAATAAGAAATTCCGAATACGCGCGATATATGTATTGTTTCAAATATTTAATGAGTCTTACTTAAAAAAAACATACTTAGGTTCACATATTTTAGTATCTGTGTCAAAATAGTATCCAGGATGGCAATGGCAGCCAATCACACAACCAGGTATTTCATCTATACAATATTCAAACCGACCATGCTCTCCACATTCTGCAATTATAAAGAAAAAGTTATTATAATATTTGTTAAAAAACAGTTAACTTAGGATATTTCCTTTTCGTAATATGCATTTAGTTCATCAAGTTATAAAATGAAAATATGTTAAAAAATCTATAAGCCACACAGCCATTTGCCCCTGCCAAAAGCTATATAACAATAATAATATATTATTTGCACTTTTTTCTTTCTTTTACTCACCATAGGTATTTTCGCTTAACACACTAGAAGAAAACACTAAAAACTTAAAAAACAAAACAAGTGAATACAACATGACTGTTTCCTAAACCGGTGAGTGTACATTGGGAAGTCATAAAAATGTTATTATTTTTCTGCTACTACGCAATAACAGTTCATGTATCGAGTAAAAGTACTGCACTAGTCTCATTAAATTAATTAATGCAACCGTTTGAGCATTAAAGCTTTTCAAAGGAAGTCAATGTAGGAATTATAAGCGAAATGAACAATGTTAATTCTATTCTGCTGGATTGCTCTGACTTAAACAATAGTGTGTTGTAATGTGAATCGATAAATTATTCGCTATTTCCATTTGATCATAGAATTTGTATTAAAAAAAATAGAAATAAAAACTAGCTTTTTTTTTTATTATTACTTGTGGTAAGTCTGTGAGTTATATAAAGACATTGTACACTGAGATTAATTTATTGCTACTTATATTTAAAAATGTTGCTTATATAAATATTGAGGTCATGTGGCTGGAGTTTGAATATCTGATAGTTGTCGGCTCATATTCAAAACAGTACAATATTAAAATTTATTTAACTGATAACTCCACAGACAAGTTGTATAAACTAAAAAATACGGAGAGACTGTAAATATGAAAATTATTGTATAATATTGATAGAACGAAGTGTCTAAACACTAGGTTCTTAGGTTCTCTCTGCCTATAGCAGATATGCGGGATACAACGTGAAGCTAAAAAAAATATTGATTGTGAATTCCAAAACTATTATATAAATACAAAACCATTTTATTAAAAATGTACATGATAAAAATGAAAACTATCTTATTAGAGGTAAATAATAAGTATAAAAATGATTTCTTTTATGTTACAATACAGATCGCAGGTACATATTATCTATTTATACGAGAGTAAATGGAGTTCTGAATTGCGGCTCGGTAATAAGATCCCTTTATTGTAACTGAGGATCTGAAGGCTGTCTATTGTTTGTATCAGTGACATTTCTTCGTTCGCACTAAGTGTCGCCGCCGAGGTCGGGAATCCCTTTGAGACCTCTGTGAAGAACATACTAGATTACGCAAACAATTTATATATTAACTTTATTGGACACTCTAGAGAATACAAAAAATCTTTAACAGTTAACTTTGAGTTGTTTGGTATTATTAACTAATGGAAGGGGATATTTAGAATAACATTATGTTAAACAGTGATAGGGACATGCAATTTTTTAGTACTTGTAGGTTTATTCGGCGAAAAATAAAGTGATTCAGCTTTACGAATTTTGGATATTTTGTTAGCGTAGAAGGTATTAGGCGATTATGGTATAGAGGGACGACGTCTGACTGTAACCGCGATGTCTGCGGGTTCGATTCCCACTCAGTGGAATGATTTAATTTAAATTATTTTAACTTTCCCGCTTTGGTGAGATAGAGGTGAGATAGGAAAGGGCTGAGTTCCGGCAATCATGTCTCGAATTCGGCCGGAAGATGGCGAAAGGAATGTCTTGACAATATGTTTTCTCTGTAGCAGGGTATGTGATCCTGCTATGCGGGGTAAAACGTGAAGCTAAAAAAGGAAAGTTATATTTATGTCAAAGATTAGTAAACATAAAATATGATATTTTTTACCAAAATAGACCCACTTTCAAATAGGTATGCCTACTAAACAAAATTATGTACTAAATAAAATAGAAGTGCGATTCTTAAGTAGTATTGTAAATAAAATCTAATTGCAAGTTATTAATTTAAATTTTTTGTCAATCTGGGTCTGTTGAGCATTTTAAAAGGACCTATTTGATTATATTTCAAATTTTCGAAATATTTTAAAGCTTTAATAAATGCTAATGGTATCGTATTTTTACACATTCTATTATTTTGTTAAATTGTGTTTAAAAAGCAGTTTTTATTTATAATTACTTAGTGCATTCTTCGGGTAGGATGCATTTGTGAGTTCGGTCGTCCCGTACGTAGGGGTGTACACAGACGCAGCCAGGCTCGCAGAAGGGGTAGCATGAACGAAGCCTCTCGCGAGGGTTGTCACATGTCACCGCGGCGCACCCCGCGAAACATGGCTCATATCTATTGAAACGTAACCAAAGAAAAGTGATAAATTATATTGAGTTAAGGCAAATAAAAAAAAAATATATATTTTTGGTTAATATTTTTTTTTAGATATTAAGCTGAAAAGTACAAATAAATAAAATACAAATACACTTTGATGTTAGCAAATGGCCGAGAAGCGATTGGTTAATATCAACAAAATACTATTATATCGACAAAATATTACCTTTCATTTGTTCTATCACATGTCATTACAAAAGGTATGTTTTTTTCGTTTTCGTTTGATCTGTAAAAATATTACTAATTTAGTTCAATAATATCTCAAAACCATAGCCTAAAAATTCGAGTACTTGCTATATAATCGTATAAATATTTACAAAAGAGCAGGATTATGTCCTACTTCATCTTTTGCTGCCTGCAAGTTGTTTACATTATCAGCGTGGTCGTAGCGCCGCTCTTCCTTATAAATTCTTTCGGGATCCATCTCTCGCCGCCTATCGCTCCCTACGTAGCGCTTAGTATCCAAGTCGTCCAAATATCTCGGATTGTCGTGTTCATATCGTCTGTCATCCCAGTCTTTGTGTTCCACTTCAAATGGTTTTAATAATGCTTTCTTTCTCCAATTTCGCCTTTCATCGAGGAAGGAATGCGGTTTGATGTTATCTGGGTCATCGTAATCGTAAATATTTGTTCTTGTAGCTTCCGCAATATCGTCTGAAATGTATTTGACGTTAAGATATTATTTTTATATGTTATTATTAATTATATTTTATTTTTGTTAACTCACAAAGTAGTAAAGCCAAGATCAACAAATATCTCATCGTTCATTTAATTCGGATCAATTCATAACGTTTATCGACAATTTTGGTTTTCCGTTTCTTATTACTGTGAATTAGCTACCAATCAAGCCAACGTGCTCGATTGTTTAATAAAAGAAGTAGAATTGTTTATGGTCGCGAAAGGATAAAAAACGCTCAGGCTGTTATATTAGAATTTTTGGTTTATTTCGTATTGATTTGATCAATACGAAATTAAACAAAAAAAACCTATTTTGACAAGTATGAAACTGATATGAACGCTTAAACATGGACTTGAACTGAATGCAATTTAATTGTTATTGGAAATCATGTGTATATTTCACATAATTGAAGCGATATTTTGTTGATATAATAACAAAGATATAGTATTTCATAATAATATATATTTTTGTTTGTCTTATTATTTGGTGTAGGTAAATTGTTTAAATTTTTTTCCATAATAATGTGATTCAAAACTAGATAAATTATTTATGTTACTATAAAAATATATTTTATTCCAATTGAAGCACAAAGTTAGATACAACGATATACATATAAAAAATACAGATATTTGAAGTATATCTTTAAAATTTAATATATAACTGTGAGGGAACGCTTATTTTAGTCTTGTTTTACAGGTATTCCTTTAACTTCGTTATGAAATGTTTTTCGCGGTTGAATTGCTCTGATAGGGGGTGGCGCAATGACAATGTTAAAATAATTTCCCATTCTTGAAACTTCCCCTCGTTGCATCTCATCGACGTGTTTTGGAGTAGCATTGTTATCATTAAATGCGGGATCATTTTCCCGCTTAGCGTGACTTTTACGTCGTCTGTCTATAGATTTCAGATCATTCTTAGATGTTGCAGATCTTATGCTTGGAACTGGAATACCCATTTGTGTTCTAAAAGAAAATTAACGGCTTTAAATATTAAAACATATTGCTATGTACTAGAAGCTAAATACTTTAAATAAAATTTTGGCCGATTTTTATAATGAAATGTCGGTTATTGAACTGTTCGTAGATTAAATAATATATAAATATTATAATACATTAAAATTATTTTTATTTCTTCGCTCTGGCGAGAATAAGCGAGGAGTTGAGATTCTGTTCCTCAGTCAATTTTCCGATTTCAGATGGAAAGCGGAGAAAAGGGTACCTTGACACTAGGTTTTCTCTCCTATTATGCAGGATAAGGCGTAAAGCTAAAAAGTAAATTTCTTTTCACGTATTTTCCCATATAAAAATGTAATAACAGATAATATGGCAATTTATTTTTATTTAATGGTTAAAAGGTATCTTCTATATTTGGATTACATACGGTGAACAGTCTTGAGGTAAAACGCACTGGTGTGTGCGGTCGTCTCTCACATAGGGTTCTTCGCAGACACAGCCAGGCTCGCAGTAAGGGTAACAGGGTCGAAGGTGATTACGTGGATTATCACAAGATATCTCCGCGCATCCTCCGAAACATGGCTCATATACCTCATTAGACCAATAGCAAGCTACAAAAATATGACAATTATGTAAGTGTCACTAAAGTCACTAAATATAACGTTTTTTTATTGTACTTTATACCCATAAGTACGTTTTGCTTAGTAACGACTATTTTACTTTTTCAGTCTTTCGCGTTTCTAGTTTAGATATGAAATATGAAAAGATAACTTACCCATAGCCACTTACTTCGTGAGAAATATGATGTCAAAATAGAAATATAGATAACGCAAAATCTGCTGAGGTCACAACACGGGATTTATGAATTGCTATTAAATCTGGCAAGTAACTTATTCACCTTTATCGAGGCTATATTTACATGAAAATAAATACACCAAGCCGTGAATAGGTTTTGTTTTCAAGTAAGGTAGACTTTGTGTAAAACTATGGTAGAAATAAATCTAGCAATGGACACAAGCTTTCTTAACTTCTTTTTCAATAGTTTTCACAAGTCCATTACGACTCCCAAGGGTCTACTGATAGTCTAGATTATATCTAACTTTAGATATACTTTCCACTTATAAAAATAAGAAAACTAGCATGCGTTTTTAAGACCCACTATATTTTACCATTTGACTGCGAGTGAAGCAATAATTTCAAAAACAAACCTTTGGAAATTTTATCCTCATCTCTACATGATATTGCTTTTACAAATAAAATTGCGATCACTAGTGATGCGTTTATATTCATGTTATAGGCTTGTTAAACTGATGTCGTATAAGAATTTTTAACGAATCTAAACATAAAACTATATCGAAGGTTGTTATAACTAAAGGCTATAATCGAACGCTCTATAATTAAGACGTAAGTACGTCGTTGCTCGGCGAGGAAGGTGTTTGGTAAACATAGAGAGAGGTCGGTTAAGCCACATTTGATTGAATTATTGCTTGTGTTGCTACCTGTTCCGAAGGTGTGAGGCCACGTTCCCTCCAAATACCTTGATATTGTAAATATAATAAATTTGTAGCATGAAATTTATAACATAATACGTGACTAACAAAGGTTGTGAACATTGTTTACTTCTGCAAGGTCTTTCTTATCTTTTGCATGATGCAATTAAAAATCAATCAGTTTTTAAATACGTAGTTGTTGTTTTTTAATGTAAGTGCCAGTGCATAGTTCAGTATCTGTATCATTTAACTCCATTACTAGAACAAATAGCTTGACCTAATGTTTGTTCTTCGAACGTATACAATTATAAAATAAAAATCACTATAAATATATTTTTTTGTACTATACAATTACTTATGCGTATATTTATAAGTACAAACATGTAATATGACATACCTATGAGGCTTATACTTAAAGAGTTATTACTTTCCAATAACATTGTACATATTTCTATCTACCAAAAACTATGTTTACGAATAAATATTAATTTTACAAATTAATAATGTATTTATATTAATGAAATTGCATGGAAAATTTGCCAACGAAAAGATGTAGCAGTTAGTGTATACATTACATGAGCATCCAAATTTAAGATCAATTCTACAACCGTTAATATAATATTCCGTAGTCCCATTTCATGAAATCATTTTAAAAAAAAAAAATAGGTATATTCTATGTAATTAAGTACAAATACGATGTCTAATTTGTTTTAATAACTAATAATATGGTAAATGCAATCATATTTGGCAATAATTACGTGAGTGGTGGATTTTAACTATCTATGGGATCTAACCTAGTAGAAATCGTATCTATTAACAAATATACACAAACTGCTACATCTAGATTAATTATCATAATATTCATCAGAACTTACTCGTTACTGAGAAAAGTCACGCTTCTAATTTCAATCCGACCGAAAATTTTCCCAAAGAAGTTCAGAAAGCCCACGATAAATCACTCGAGGTCTTCATAACTAAAGTTATCTCAATAAAGTATGTCTCGATTCTGTTATTGTTAACACGCCGTTTTATGTATGTTAGGGTATATTGAGGCATTTTGTAAAAAGAGTATAAGCGCTACGGAAGGAAAGATACGCCTGCGAAAAATAGCTTTGCCGATAAAATATGATTGCGTGTGATCTTTTTATTACTGACCCGTGTTAAGAAAACCGTTGAGCTCGCATGAAACGAAATTATGAACAAACATCAAACTAAATCATTAAAATATATGCTGTACTGTTTTAGATATATTTATTATTTTGTTTCATAATACCAAAAATACTATGATACATAACATAATAATAATTTTATATTTTTAAAAATGGATCAAATTTTTTATAGCTTCACACTGCATCCCGCATATAGCAGGGTAGGTAGAGGAAACCTGAGAACCTAGTGTTAAGAAACTCCGTTACCCACGGCGGGGCGGCGTTACCGGCGGAAACGCCGGATCGAGGCATTGTATGCTGAGCGGCGGAACTCAACGCTGCGCTTTGCCTTGTTATGTTAACCCAGGAAATGACGATACTAAATTTCCTGGAGTGGGAATCGAACCCACAACCTGTCGTGTTTACAGTCGCATGCTTGTGCCTCTGCACGACGACAGGCGTCACCAACCATCACCACCAATGTATGAATGAAATAAGTTTATATTATGTTTATACGATAACATCAGGACTGAGTATTTATACCTATTGAAATGGCGGCGCTGTGGTTATGGTAGATACTCGAGTAGATACCGGGACAGTACTTGATTTGAAAGGTTTCTGTCTGAGCACAGAAATTCTAAAATATCAATATCAAATTGAAATAAATTTTCTATGATATATATGATATTAATCTACAATTATAGTTTATATAGCGAAGGAGTGCATAATGATAATATTTTTTTAAAATAACGTATAAAAAGTATATTGAATTAAAAAAAAAATGTTACATACACTACAATGGTTTGACATCCATGTTTATAAGTGACATATACATTCGTTTATAGGCAACTTTGTTGTTAACGCGTCAACGCGGCGATACTGGTTCTAAAAACGTGCAATATCGATTGTAAAGAAATGCTTTATCTATTATCGCATAAGATACGCGTATTCGATGGTCGGAAGTCATTTCCTAATTTTGAGCTATTAAATAACAGTGCGAGCTATGGCTACAGATTTAAAAAGTTGGTTTTGTACGTGCGGCAAGGTGTCGAGTAAGCGTGCACTCCGATCTCATAGAGGTCAAAAGCGAACGGGTCCAATATATTTCAGAAGGAAATCCTGAGTCCTTGTGATTACTGTCAGCATATAAGACGATGCGTGCCGGCAAAAATGTGCTTGCGTAGTCTTATAACTTAAGTAGCAATGTTAAAAAAATGCGTCATATGTCTATAATATCTGAAATTAGTTGAGGATACATATTCTACTTAGCGTAAAGTGTCCCAAATTGCTTGGAAGTAGCTATTATCTTTGGCTCATGTTTGTCTATTTGAAACAAAGTGGTGGTGTGTTTTCCACATCTTATCTTTATAATTTGAGATGTCACAATAATCGTAATGAACTGTGACAGATTAGAATATTCCTCAATCTGAGTGCGTTATTTAGTTTTTGTGGTTATAGATAAAGCTCATGGCATTATTCAGAGTATCATCATATAATTTATCATGATTCTTTTGAAATTTCAAGTATAACTTACTTTGATAAAAACAAATAATAAGGTGTCTTTGGAAGTATGTCATGCATGAGATTAATGTTATGCTATTCATGTTATATAGGATGTCCCAAAATTAACTTATAAAGATTTGAATTAAATAGAAAATGCCATTTTTAGTCTTTTTTTAGCTTGGCGAAGAATGAATAATGAATAAAATAGCAAATGGCTAGAAGCAAGGAATTAAAACTGGCGTTATTTTTTTAAAAGGACACCATTGTTAAATTCAGTGAAATACTTAGATGTAAAATAATGTTCTGTAATAGAAGCTATAAAGTATCCACAGCATCCAATTTGCAACTTCTAACAGGAGTTAAAGCTAGTACGAGGAGCACTGATACAAACTTCTTGAGTAGGTACTTCATATAGAATGTGCCTATAATTTGTGTGAAGCGACGTAGTAGAGTTTTCAACATAAATTGTAAATACAAGTTTCGTTTTATTTATATAACAATTTAAGTACAATTTAGAATATTATATTTTTGCAAAGGTTTTGTATAACATGAATTTACTGGAAAATGTATTTGATTTAATTAATTAAAATTGTAAATAACCTAACATTACAACATTTATTTTACTTAAAGATTTCATATTTTGTTTTAAATCAATCATGCTTATTACTTGTCATCAAAATTTTTCTGAATTTTTTATGCAATAATATTTTTTTATATCTATTTTCTTTCTTTCTTCTATACTTTACTATTCAAGTATGTCATCTTATTCCATGGATATCATAAACTAATTAATTTTATTGTTTATTTTTGATGCTGATTGTACATAAACGTGTATTGGTAATAATCACGTGAAACGATACTATAACGGCTCATATTTCCACTCTGTACTTATCTAATGGCGTATATTAAGTATAATACCATTAAAACAGTATTTATTACTTTTGCTAACGTTTCACGCTGTATTAGAGTAGTTTGTGATTTTTATTCCAGTCTGCTATATATAGGATGTCCCAAAATTAACGCAAGATTTGATTAAATAGAAAATGCCATTTTAGTCTTTTAATAGCGAATGAATAATGAATATAATAGCAAATGGCGGCAAAGTCAAATCTTGCGTTAATTTTGGGACATCCTTTATTATGACTTATTGTTGTTGTTGTAACTTCACGCTGTATCCCGCGTATAGAAGGGTAGACAGAGGGAACCAGAGAACCTAGTGTTAAGACACTCCGTTCTCTTTCAACAATTCCGTTCCCCACTTTCCACTTTTTTATGATTTATTTAATAACAAAAAGCTTTACTTGTGTAAAATAAATTTAATAGTCTTTTGTATTCGTAGTCTTAATTTTAGATTGTAAACTTATAAAGAACCTTGCATGTTAAGACGATAGCTCTAGTTAATTGAGTAAATATAGAGCTTCGACCTGTAAATTCTCATCATACACAAATAATACAGAAATTATCAAAACGGATGTATAATTAATGAAAGGAAATAGTCAGCAGAATCTAATCTATTCGGAAACCAAAATAGGATATATAATTTCTTATAATTACTATCTTATTATGTAGGTATAATAGATGTATTTATACTGTGTTTTCTACAAACTAGATGTAGTTTGTATGAAATACAGTAGCCTTATACATGTATGTTGTAACACGCACTGTATGTTTATAGCTACTGTATTTTTAATATTATAATCTAATGTGATAAACCAATAAATAAATAAATAAATCATGTAATTAAGGTGTTACTTTGAACATTGCAGCCACGTTAATGGAAAATTTCCAGCTGCATAGAACTAGGATGAGGTTCAATTTTTTTTTAGCTTCACACTGTATCCCGCACATAGTAGGGTAGGCAGAGGGAAGAGAACTTAGTGTTATGACACTCCGTTCTCTATAACATTTCATAACAAATTTATAATTGATACAATATATAAATTCGCAGCTAACTGACAAAACTTTATGATATGCATTATTCTTTATCCTTCCTAATATCCTTCAGGGTTTTTTTAAAGTATTTGAATACTAAAATATGTTTCTTTAATGATTGGGATTATTTTAAATAAAATCGATGATCTCTAGCATGCAAATGGTTACTTAGCCGTAAGACCGTCTTTTTGTACATACATTGGTTTTTTATGTGTTTTTTTGAATGTGGTGTACACATAAAGTAATAAAATAATAAAATAATAGAGGCAAATAGTAGAAAGTAGATATTTATCGCATTATATCTGTCTGCCTCGATGTATTCGTGAAAACAAAGAAAAAAACAATAAGTATTATATCGTAACTCTTTTAAAACAGAAATAAAATAAAAAAATATTCGATTATCCTTCCCTATATAGTGTATTGTATGTGAGAGGATATATATACTGTTATTGTATTTGACATTAACAACAGTAAAGTAATATTTATGTAAGGGCCACCAATTAAGCAGTCCGTTTACCTTAGCGGTAACCCCAACTAGCATCTGTAATTGAAAGATTCCGTTCAATAATAAGCGTTGCCGTGTTTGTCGTGTATAAATTAGGGAATTATATTAATCGAGATAACACCACGCTTAACGTTACTCCTGAAAATGGATGTATTTTCTAATGAGAGGCGTTAAGCTAAACCTGAAATTTATTGCCAAAGTTTTTAATTAACATACAAGTTTCGTAATAGATAATTATTTGGAATTTTATTAATTATAATACACGATTAGCGGAGTGCAGGAGGCACACAATACAGTGAACACAATTGACAGTTGTATTGTGGGGAAACACTACGTGACTTATACGATAAGCCGCGATACTGGAATACAAATACATCAGGTATTAAATTATATTGAGTTTGTTGTTCGAGGTATACATATTTGTTTGAAATCATTAAACTTATTAAATTAAGAGGGAATAAGGGCAGCGGGGGTCTGATTTTAAACATGATGCTTTTGGATACGTGGGGTATGTAATTATTTTCATTTTACCTCTCTGATAAGACAAAAGGTTTCTTTAGGGAGCAAGTTCTACCACTCAACACGCCATTCTCGAAATCAGACGGAAGGTGGAGAGCCTTGACACTACGTTCTCTCTGTTTATCCTAAATTATAATAACATACATCTATGTTCAAGTATATTTCACGCATGAGAGAATCCTTGTCGGTGTTAGCTTATCTAAGGTCACAGTGTTGAATTACGTTATCCACCGCATAGTATTTCAATGTGGGCGTCAAATACATAACAGGATGATGGTCGTTAGATTTTCTTTATTCATAAGTTACATCTATAAAAGTGTTCATAGTTACAAAATCTTTTAGTTACAAACAGTAGTTGATTTATGTGTATGTTAGTGCTGAGACACTCCGTTTCTCATTTTCCGCCTACCCATTTTTTAGTTTTTCTTTTACTAATAAAAAATACAGAACATTATATTTATTTTATAAAAGCTATTAGTATTTTTTCCTACTTTTTTATATGTCCTTGAATAAAATTTATTCTACTTTTATACTATAGAAATTTTTCTCTTTAATATAAAAAGTTTCGAAGGTAAAAACAATTCATTAACACCGATAACGTCGGAGCAGATAGCGCATTTAGTACTTCTAGGGAGATGGAGATAGCCAGATATATTACCACGATTTCTTAAAAGGTATTTTCAGGTGAAAACGACGGAAAACTCGAACGAGCCTCAACGGACCTCTAGAAGCACCACTTCCCTTATCTATGCTCTTTTGCTTGTGTTATTTCTTAAATACTAGAGGGTTTTGATATTTCTGGTTTGTAAAATTAAGGAAAAGAGTGCAGATATTCGAAAAAAAAATAATTTGCGTACGTAGATAAGCACTTCTTTAAAATAAGGGGTTAGTCAAAGTAAATAGTATACCTAGATTTTTGTGGAGTAATGGTTCTTCAACAGTACTTAGTAAGTTAGTAAAATGTAATTTAATATAGTAGATATTAAAAAGATGATTATTTTAGAATTTTTTTATGCAAAGTAATATTAAATTTTGGTACAAGATATAGATATAAAAAAAATGTTTGCACTAAATATTTATTAGATAAATTTGTAACATAAAAATAAAATAATATTTAAAACTCAATACATAAATTCTGTTTGAATATTTAAAATAACTATATTGTAATATTTAAAATTTACAAAGTGGTGGGCTCGCCAAGATGTGCCCCACAATCGATAAGATGAAAACTTCCCGTTATACAATTTGAAGTACTGTTATTGGCTAAAAATAAAACTAACTTTGAGACGTCTTCACTTTTTGCTACTTTTTGTAAGGGCATCTTCGAACTCATATGAGCGAATAAATCCTTATTAGCCTCTTCGGGTATTCCAGCTGCTGTGAATAAATTAGTTTCTACTGGTCCTGGATTAACAGAATTCACTCTTACGCCAGAGGAGGCCAGTCCGAGAGCCAAACATTTTGTGAGCATATCCAGTGCTGCTTTCGTGATGCAATAAGGCATCATAGACGGTACAGGTACGGTTGAAACTACGCTGGATATGTTAACTATGTTGCCCTTAGTCTTGAGTAGCTCTGAAATAGCATTTACCGATAGCATATATGTACCTCGTATATTTGTTGCTGCTAATCGATCATAATTTGCAATGTCTTCTATAATACCCGCCATGAGAAGCATCCCGGCATTGTTCACAAGGACGTCCAACTTCCCAAAGTGGGCTATAGTTTCTTTGATAATGCGAACATCATCTTCTGCTTTGCTTATATCTGCGATGATAGCAAGAGGCTTTTGTCCGCTTGCCTTTTCGCACTGATCGGCGACTTTTCTAAGCTTCTCCTCATTGCGACCGACTATGGTCAACTTAGCGTTTGATTTGGCAAAGTCGAGGGCACAGGCAGCGCCGATGCCACCACTTGCTCCGGTGATTATGACAACTTTGTCGGTGAAGTCCATTGTGATCGCGAGTTCTGCGCTAACTGAACAATTAAAGGACAAACTTGATATATAGGTAGCGTTCAAAACACGTCATAGATCAATCTATAAGCAGATCTGTCCTTTTGTATGGTATGCATCGAAAATATACTATTTATATAAATAAAATATTCCTTGTTTTTTCTTGTGAGCGTTGTTTGATATAATTTTTAAAAAAGAATATTTCCTATTAATTTGCCTTTTTTTGATTTGATTGATTTTCCTTTTAATCTATATATAAATACGTGAAGTAAACCTTTGTACCCCTTTTTACGAAAATTAAGCGCACGGAGGAGCATGAAACTTGGCACACTTATAGTTTATATAGAGAAGGAGTGCAGAATGCTAATATTTTTTTAAATAATACATAAAAAGTATATTAAATTAATAAAAAAAATGTTTGATATTCATGTTTATATAAAGTAACATATACATACATTGCTAAAGACAACGCGTTGTTAACGCGTCACCGCCAGTAGTAATAATAATTATAGTATATTATATCTGTGTAAAAATTGGAACGTGTCTATTATTTTTTTATTCTTTATATAAGAATGTAGTAATATAATAATTGTGCACAGTAATACACGAAATAAAACTATTTTTCTATTTTATTTATATTTTAAGAGCACGAATATATAAATGTTGGCATAAAATATATTTAAGCACTATGGATATATTTTCTTATTTTATACTAGATGTCCCGCGACTTCGTTTGCGTGTACATTTAAATTGCCATTTTAAATTGCCTATTTTTAATTAATTTATTTACTTTTATTTTATAGTTTTAGTGTAAAGCGTCGTAAATTGTATACCTATCTTCTGTAAAAGCAAAAAGTTCCTCTTCGAGCTACTTTTGAGAACGGGATAAGGAAAATAATACTATTGACGAGCCAATTTCGTTATAGCAGTTTGTACTTAGTGTAATTTGACAGTAGTATTAACGTTTTGTGGTAAAGTCAAATTATGTGGATAATAATATGTGGAAAACAATATGTGGAAAATATTGTGTTTGGAATATGTTTTCATTTAATTTTTTATGTATAAACATTTAAAGAACATTCTTAGTATATAAAACATTATTTCATACTTTGACAAATGATAAATAACATGTATTGAAAATAAATACATTTTTTCTTTACAGAAGTTTCTGGCTCTAGTTTTTTATTCCTCTATGTATTTGGCTTCAACTTGTAATCCAATTTTAACACAGTCTGCCCATTGTGGATTAAATAAATATAGCTTCAAGCTTGAGTAACAATCCTCTGTGGTATATATTTATTGTATAAAATATATTATTATTTTATTTAACTTCACGCTGTAACCCGCATATAGCGGGGTAGGCAGAGGGAACACGAGAATCTAGTGTTAAGATACTCCATTCTCTTTCAACATTTCCGTTTCCCACTTTCCGCCAAATTGAGGCATTGCGTGTTGAGTGGCGGAACTCAACGCCGCGCTTTGCTTTAATCTAAAATGTACAAATTTAGTCTCTATTCTAGCAAAAAATATACAAAAAATGTACATATTATACAATAATATATTCACGCCAGATTTAAAATGAAATGTTTAGAAACTGTTATGCAAATCCGTTAAGGTTGAATTTTATATTGATATATTTTTTATTTATTTTTTTTTACAGGCCACCGTGGCGCAATAGGATAGAGTCAACTGTAATCGCGATTGGTTGTGGGTTCGATTCTCACTCATACAATGATAACACTTATATATTTTCATTTATCCGCTTTGGTAAGGAAATGTGCGGTGACTACCCAATATCATCCTTTACGGGATAAAGCATAAACCTACTTTTTATTTTAATGTCACGATTACACTATAGATACTTGATTAGTTTTTTTTAGTTAAGATTCGACGAGTAGTTTTTGATATATTTGTAATAGCTTTACTTTTAGTGCAGCTTTTTATTTGTAGTCGCTTTTTTTTCAATTCATTTTTTGTTATGATCTGTTTTATATGAATGGAAAGAAAATAATGGAAATTTATATACAGCATTTTATATTAAATATAAATATTTGTTTCATCTCGTGCTCGTTATCTACTTAATTAAGCACTTCCGGCTATCGGAATCCAACAGTGCTCATTAAATTGGTAGAAATATCTATATATAAATACGTGAAGCAAAAACTTTGGATCCCTTTTTACGAAAATTACGCGGACGAAGGAGCATGAAACTTGGCACACTTATAGTTTGTATAGAGAAGGAGTGCAGAATGATAATATTTTTTTAAAATAATGCATAAAAAGTATATTAAATTAATAAAATAAATGTTACACACACTACCATAGTTTGACATCCATGTTTTTACAAAGTGACATATACTCGTACATTACTAAAGACAACGCGTTGTTAACGCGTCAATGGAGACACTAGTATAATAAGAAGTATAGGTATAAGGGAGTTAAAAGAAACACACGATTACATGAATACAGTTTAATACAGTCAGTACGCAAATGACGACATAAAAGAAGCGAATCTATTTACATTACACTAAGTACAATAGGAGACCTACCGTAAAAGCTCCCTAAATTTTGGCACTTGCTTAACAATACTTACTTTATGCGATTGATTGAGCGAGTTTATAAAAATATATGCTGTCATACTATTATAGTTATTTTTTTTTTTTTTTATGGATAACTGATGGCAAACGAGCAGAAGGACCACCTGATGGTAAGTGGTTACCTTCGCCCATGAACATCTACAACACCAGAGGCGTTGTAGATGCGTTGCCAACCTAGAGGATACAGATGGAAGGGGAGGACAATGTAGTAGTCCGCTATCGGAACCACTACATTTTGGGGAAAGGATGGGTGGGATAGGGGAAAACCTGGCTTACATGCCATCGAACCGGAACACATCATAAGATATTTGGCGGTTCGTCTTTGACATGATAGTGGTCGCGAGCCAGACGGAGGACGAACCTCCTACCACCTAAAATAAATTTGGAGTATATTCATAAAGATAATCAAAGAAAATATACTAAGTTACAAAATTAATGAGAACTTTTAACAATAAGCTTAGTTTGTGTTATTAAAATCATATTTTTTTTTTGTGTACACAAAACTTCCATAGTATTGGAAGTACTAGAAAAAGTCGTATGTTATTATGACTCGCCTCGTTTCAAAATTCAAAGCTGAATATAGAACCGATGCTATGGTATTTTTATACTTTACCTGTACAAAATTTTAGTAAAGTGTCTGCTTTAGCATTTTAGCGGCGCATTTTCATTTCTTTAAAGCGTTTTGGTATTTTCCATTTAGAAAACGTAGGTTAAACTCCGGCATAGTGTGATGGCACCATTTTTTTATGTACTCTCGTAGATTTAAGTTTAGGTGTCTTGTTTTTAATTTTTTCGGAAGTAATACAACATTTATTGTGAACATAATACAAAAATATATTACATTTATTAATTTACAAAATATAACAAAAGTTAGTTTTTATAAGTTAACTATTTTTTTTTTTTTTTATGGAAACCGGATGGCAAACGAGCAGAAGGACCGCCTGATGGTAAGTGGTTACCTTCGCCCATGAACATCTACAACACAAGAGATATACTAGATGCGTTGCCAACCTAGAGGATACAGAAGGAAAGGGAGGATAATGTAGTAGTCCGCTATCGGAACCAGCACATTTTGGGGAAAGGATGGGTGGGAAAGGGGAAATCCTGGCTTACATGCCATCGAACCGGAACACATCATAAGATATTTGGCGGTTCGTCTTTGACATGATAGTGGTCGCGAGCCAGACAGAGGACGAACCTCCTACCACCAAACAAAACTATAAGTATATTGTTTTTATTTTGACTTTCTAAAAAAATGATGTTTTTTTTAAAGTAGACTTTTCATGTCTATGCTATTTATTTTGTTATCCCATTGCTTATATATAAATTATTCACAATTACTTATGTTAATACGAAACAAACTAAACTTCTAACCTTAAAAAAGAGGGTTTTTATATTTTAAAAATATGCAAATATTTCATACATTGGCAATGTTTTACCGCATTTTAATATAAAAAATATAAATACAATTTTACATCAATGTTTAATGAATAAAATTTATGCGTTAGTTTAGTAGCGAGTTAAATATTACATAAAAAAATCGATGGATTATTTATATCACAACCAATTTTCGTAAATTTTTAAGTCGTACAGATAATGAATGCGTCTAAATCAACTTTATGTTCTTAGGATGTTTTTGCACAATAAATTAAGCTTAAAATAAGACTATTTGACGGTCACGTCGTATATTTTTGCTTGTTCACTAATATAAATCTTGTAACTAAAATATTAGCTTATATCGAGTTCCTTATTATTCTATTATGAAATATTTTGAAAATTAAAATTTTTGCAAAAAAAGTTATAGTGTCTGTTCACAAAATAAAAAAAAAATTGAGAAACTACAAGTGATGAGCTTTATATATGAATTAATTAAGAAATAGGTACAGGTGAAGGAATTACTTTTTACATACAAATTATTATTTACATACAAAAAAAATCATACAAATTTTGTAGTGACGATGTTCTACATTTTGCCTGTATTTAATTAGAAATATCAAACACGACATCATTTAAAATGTTTCAAAATATAATATTGTTAGTATTAATGTTATTTTTAGAAAATCTATTGACTTTCTCTTAGTGTAGTTTTTTTTATTTAAATATTTCAATCAAGCAGAACAAATTTAAACAGTTTAAGATATATATATATTTTTCTATTGTGCGTAGATATTGTAATTCGTGCATCGGATATTAACTTCAATTTTTTATTAAAATTTTAACCACCTAAAGCTAAATGGAGCTTGAATACTCCTAGCTTTGTACAAAATGATGTGTAAAAACACTGGAGGGAGTGCGATACTGGACGTTTAGCTCTTACAATAGTGTTCTAGATATTACAATATAGCGGACACCTTATTATCTAAGCATCTACTTCCTATATTTTACCTTTAAAACATTTATATTGATTTAGTTAATTTTTTTTTATGGATAAAGGATGGCAAACGAGCAGAAGGACCACCTGATGGTAAGTGGTTACCTTCGCCCATGAACCTCTACAACACCAGAGATGTTGTAGATGCGTTGCCAACCTAGAGGATACTGATGGAAGGGGAGGACAATGTAGTAGTCCGCTATCGGAACCACCACATTTTGGTGAAAGGATGGGTGGGAAAGGGGAAAATCTGGCTTACATGCCATCGAACCGGAACACATCATATTTGGCATATTTGGCGGTTCGTCTTTGACATGATAGTGGTCGCGAGCCAGACGGAGGACGAACCTCCTACCACCAAACAAACGTTAATATAGTAAGATAGATAAAAAGGATATTATTACAAGTTTTAATATGCCAAACTCTACCATCCAGTGTTCAGATCAATTAACTCTTTTTCCCGATTCTGCTCATACTTGTTATGACCTAGCAAACTTTGCCTAAACCGATTTTAAACGACGATTTGAAAGTTATTTTTGCTATTATAGCTATAAGTTATCTAATTGGGAGTCTATTGCATAATATTTCAGTTGTAAGGCAAAAGTAATTATTTTAACGTAACATGTACGGTGTAAGAGGCCTAAAACAACATACGTTTCGGCTTGATTACGTTAATTAAATTAAATTTTACTTACAATTGACTATATATTATATATTACTGAACAAGATTGTATTTTTAAAGGATAAGAAAAAGGAATAAAGTATTTGTGACATACAGTAAGTAATAATCCAATATATGTATTAATCATTTAAGTGGTAAAAATAAGCAAAAATGATATTAATCTGGTGTTTCTGTATTGAATCATTTAGTCCAGTAAATCCGATGATTGGTAAATCGGGTTTATGCTATTACAACGTCCGTTAAGTCACGGGGACTTTACCGCATCGTTCACAGCCATTTTTAATATCTTCCACTCCACATCCTATCATAAAATACGTAATATCGTCCGATACCCCGACATTTATCTATTTACACCATAAGCCAAATTCCTAACGCCCAAGCTAGTATAGCTTCTTTTAGCAGGTACTTCCGACTCCTGATTTTAAATATTACATTTAAATAGAATATTAATTACATACGAAATTACTTATTACTAAACGAATGGACTTTTTGTTAAGTAATTTAATAATTAATTTATCTTATAAGAATAATGCATCTATCAAACTACTCATCTATAAAGCAAGTCCGCTACTGTATATAAATTAATAAGCATGTAAATTTATTCTACTACCGGTAACTTCGCTTAGGACTAGATTTCCTTAGGGAATAACTAGTGACAAGTATTTCTAGCTCAACCTAAATCACAATATCGCTTGGCAATATTCTTAAGTCTAACACTAGAAAATCTATCTGAGATCATTCAGAATCTAATTCTATAGCAACTTTTAATTACACTAAAATTAATTGTTGTTAATATATTATACATCATTTTGATAGTTTTTTTGTGTTTGAATAAAAAAATTCTTAAACCGTCTAAGTGCAAATGTTTTTCTTATAGAACTGTAAATTTCCTGTAATGGCATGAAAATAAGTAATGAAAAGTTAAAAAAATACTAAGTTAACTAAAGATATAAGACATTTACGACGTTTTGAGATGGTGTGCTTCGTGATCACAGCGGCGGAGTACAGCGAAGTGGGTCACTTGGAAGGTGTTCAAGGATCGACTCCCGCGTTCGAGGGTACCCGTCATGGTGTACCCCATGTTGAAGTCCGCTTGAGTCACGTTTGTCGTTAAGTATAACTGAAAAAAATATTTTTGATTCTAATTATTTGAAATGCTGATGTGAGTTACTATATCGATAATAGATAGGAGAATTTTTTTAATAGAATTTTAGATTTTTTTAATTTGAACACAGCAGCCTAGTGGTAACATTACACAAATCATATAAAACAACTTTAGACCTCTTAAGAACTGACTGACTGGCCATGTTAATCCACTTCCAAATTGTTAGAAAGTAAAAATGTGGCCCAGCAAGTAAATTATTTTTTATTTTAAAGAATATATTTTTGTAATGTCCCATGGATATCGTGACGGAGTTTGATAATGAAGTTCTGAAGAAATCAATGGAATTCTTCAAATGCATATTATACGCACAATTATAGCGATTTAGCGATAGCAACCAAGTTCAATATTTACAAAATGGGTGTTTGTTGGCTTTGATGAAGGTCAAGGTTGTCCTTGGCTAGTTTTTAAGTACTAAAGATCAACCTTACAATATAGAAAGGTTATACTTATGGTATATGGTATATAGGGACGTGAAAATATTTTAATTATGAAGCCATATAAGTTTTAATTCCATAAATATTATTTTATAATATTCTATACCTAAAAACTAGGTAAGCCAAGTTACCTTCAACTTATTTATTTACTTATCAATAAATTATTAGAATATCATGGTTACTTTCAGAACTTGGCACCTGTTTAATACAATAAGTATTACAAATCGAACCTACAACAAGGTAACATGTGTTCTGAGTAAACTTCTTTGACCTCACATATGTATGTATGTATATTATTGCGAAATAGTAAAACTTTATTAAACCATCGCGTATATACATCCATCCTAGTTGTAAACATATTAAATTACCTCGAGCGGCCTTTGTGGGAACTGATTTGTATCAGTAGGCTACAATATAAGTATTAAGCTATAAATATATTTTATGTAATATTTATGTTAAATTTCATTTTTAATTTTTTTTTTTTTTTTTATTGATAACGGACGGCAAACGAGCAGAAGGACCACCTGATGGTAAGTGGTTACCTTCGCCCATAGACATCTACAACACCAGAGATGTTGTAGATGCGTTGCCAACCTAGAGGATACTGATGGAAGGGGGGACAATGTAGTAGTCCACTATCAGAACCACCACATTTTGGGGAAAGGATGGGTGGGAAAGGGGAAAATCTGGCTTACATGCCATCGAACCGGAACACATCATTAGATATTTGGCGGTTCGTCTTTGACATGATAGTGGTCGCGAGCCAGTCGGAGGACGAACCTCCTACCACCTAACAAAAATAAATAAATCTAATTAATACGGAATTAGATTTCTAAATGACTATACCACTATGATAGCAAATACTTATTATGTATATTAATAGAGAAAAAGACGATCGCAAAAGTCTATAGACATCACAAAGAAAAGTGAAAACATTAGTTTTTAATCTCGATTCCAACTTAAACTTATTAATATTTGACTGACATTTTTTTAGCTTCACGCTGTATCCCGCACATAGTAGTGTAGGGAATGGGAACCAGAGAACCTAATGTTAAGACGCTCCGTTCTTTGAGGCATTGCGTGCTGATAAGCGGAACTCAACGCCGCGGCCTTGTTACCAGAGCGAAGAAATGAAAATACTAAACATTATTTAATATTTTCATTCCCTGGAGTGGGAATCGAATCACAACCTGTCGCGTTTACAGTCGCAGCTTGTGCCTCTGAGCCACGACAGAGCTAACTTATTGGTAATTATAAAAAATTGTGTCTTTTATTCTTTGTAATCTTTCAAAGCGTTATGACGATGGCATCTAGAGTATAGACATACATTTAATAACTGTAGGTGGAAAATGAAATGGAAAAACACCTATTTCTTTCGTGAGTTCAAACGATTAGTACAAACGATAAAAACAGCTAGACTAATTAGCCTAATTACTGAGACATAAATCTCTTCCTTAATATATTTTTTAAATCAAAATTTATTTTAAATAAATATTATAATATTTTTTTTATATCTAAATATATAATAAATATCTTGCTTTTTAAAGTGCGTATAAACTCATAAAAGTCTGAATAAATGATTAACAGATTTTAAATCTCTAAAAGTTTTGCGGAAATTAGTTTTAAAGCGTAATTATCTGAATATAAATTACTGTTGAATAATTAATAATAATGTATAAAAATTCAATGGTTAATATTATTATTTTTTTAACTTCACGCTGTATCCCGCATATAGCAGGATAGACAGAGGGAACCTAAGAACCTAGTGTTAAGACACTCCGTTCTCTTAAAACAATTCCGTTCCCCACTTTCCGCCGTATTGAGGCATTACGTGCTCAGTGGTGGAACTTAACGCCGCGCTTTGCCTTATTCCAAACCCAGGAAATGACTATATTTCTCAATATTATTATATATTATATTTACATAGTCATATAAAAAATATACATATTTTGATTGTAAAGAATTTTCATTATTATGAAAAACCTTTTCTTTTAAAAGTTAAACCTTACCTTAAAATCGGCATCACTTCCAAGATGTTTAAATGTGCCAACAATGTACACTGCGTTGACGCCGCTGACTACCATTCGTGCATGAGTGCTGTGCCTGTCGCAAAAACGTATTATTTTAAATCTTAGCCTATTAGTGTTGAAAATAGGGATCTCTTAATATTGGAATTAGAACCTGTAAGTGATCTCCTATCAAGTGACAGCAGATCACAAATCTTTAGCCAGAATTCCCTTTTCTTTACATTTTTTCTTCATTACAATAATTTTTCTAATTTTTGATGTAGAAATTGCTTTAATTTTCCCAATTATTCCCACATTTAAATTAGTAAATTTTTTATTTGATTTAAAAACAGTTTTTTTTATTATTATATTAATATGCAACTTCGAGAAAAGGAAGAGGTTTTCAATTAGACTGTATTTTGTGTGTGTGTAGTGTGTGTCACTGCATAATTTTTCTGAATGAACTGATTTTGATGATACGTTTTTATGTGTTTGCTAGTGCTTTCCATGTGGTTCCATTTAAATTTAATTAAGATCTGAACAGAGCAGTTTTTAAGTCATTCGTATTAATTACACTTTTTTAGGGCATTTTCTTTGAAGTCGGTTTTTTTAATCTTACTTATTAGGTATAAAGAATTACTATGTTGAATATAAGTGAAGGAATCTTCATTTTGTCCATCCGGATTAGGAAAACATAAATATACTCCACGAGGGATTTGAGTTGATAAACATAACGCTTAGACAGACACACACCAACTGCACTACGATAGCGTTATGTTAGGTGATTTTATATGAAGTATAAAATATTTGTAATACAGAAGAGAAAATAAGCTATTCAATAAAACCTTACCATCTAGTCTCTACCACTCACTCTAAAATGACATGATGACATTTTAGTTTGCGTAAAAGTGTAGTGGCTTCGTTGGGTGGCGCAGTACAAATCTCACTTAGGAAAATATTGTTATTTATATATATGTGCTTCTTTAGTCAAAGTGCTACCGTTCAGTATGCAATGTTTATAATTGAGCAGGAATCGCAGTAGGAATCAAATAATTATTTTTATTTTCACTTAGATTTTTCCAATAAATATTTAAAAGTTTGTTAATAATTTTAAAATTGATAAAAAATATATATAAGCAAATATTATATGTATTTTATCTCTTACATATCACATGATCATTTGGGAAGTGGCGGAATACCACATATATAATTCATTGAAGATAGCTTATTGTGTAAGCAAGAATATCTTATTTGGTATTTCATCCCAACCATCGCGCTTGAACTACGCCCATATAAAGAGATGTACTTAAAAAAATATATGTTTATTGCTTTACGCCTTTTTCCACATAGAGGGTAGCCAGTTAACTTAAAGCTGTCACTTCGAACTCAGTTCTTCGCTTTCGACAAAATATTTAAACTAGGTTAAATAGTAAGTAAAAAGTCACAAATCTAGATAAATTGTAAATATATAGTGTAAGTACACAAATATATTTTACAATTTGTACGAAAAGCTACCAAAATAAGCTATTATTGTGAGTGATAGTAAAAGCTTACAAAAAGATTTATTAAGGTTCGATTTCTAAAAAATAAATCTGTTCAGTTATTTCGTACAAGAAAAGGATTCCAAATTTACGGTTAACGTATTTGAAATTTTTAAGAATGTGTGCTTTTTCCGGCAGCATGGACGCAAATAGCGTAGCGCATACTCGATGCGGAGCACGTAGCTCAGTTACTAGGGCGCAGATCCAACACGTACGTCGCAGCCCTAACAACCGATGTAATGGCAACCGGCCGCTTAATAGCCCACAACATCGCGCAAACCCTACAACTTCCCACGAAAGAATTAAAAACCTTTACGCGGACTTTTACATTGCTTTTCACCCGTTATTGCCGACGTAACGTTCTCCGAAATTCGCAGAGAAATGGGAGACGGCAAAATTAGGTGCCGTGTTACGTGCAAGTCTGGCAGATCTAGTAACAAGTTGCAACACAACACGAAACAAAGGCGGAACGAGCTCAAACTGAAATGTTCTTAGAAAGTACGGGGTATTGTAGCGTACACTGTAGAGCCATAAGCCGTATTTTCGATGTAATTTTTGAACACAGAAACTAAATATATTGAAGAGGGAAATACGAAATCCAGAGATACATTTAAAAGAATACGTAAATATCTTATTGCCTTTATCTAACTAAGATATAATATAAAATATTTTTGATGTATTTTAATAAAATGGATAACGTAGTGAATTAAGGGTTACTTGTATAAAAAATAATGATGTTATAATATTATAAAACAGTAAAATATTAGCTTTTTAAATAGTTGACTAATATTGTTTGTGAGAATTTATATTTATTAATATTCTAATATTTTTTAAGTACCTCACAACTTATACAAAAATGCAATAAAAAAATCGTTAACCTATATATATATAAATAGTAGAAACCATAAAGAGATCTTATGGGTGGTTTTATCATGAAATACGCGTCGTCTAGGCAAAATAGTCGGTGGTAATAATCGTTAACGCTAACAGTCCCGTTGCCATTTAATTCTGTGTATAACGGTGAGAATCTTTCGAAAATCAGCCTTGTTGGAACTTAATACAAAACTAAATTGAATTTTACACTGAAAATAAGATAATAAAAATTTTACACAGCATAGGATAACTTTATATCGTTTTACAAGTTTCAAATATCTAGAAAACAATTTGCATAAAAAAGTTTGTTTTAACTGAAGTATTCTTACCATGACTGTTAACTTTATAAGTTTAAGAAGCAACGGCTACTTATGCTTATATAACAAAGCGAAGATGTTAACTTCCTGTTCCTGATGTTCCTTGTAAAAATATTTCACTACACCTAGGTTAAACCTAATTTAAAAGAAGTGTGATAAATCGTTTTAATTTACCTACTTTTTATACAAAATTCGTGGTGTTTTGTTGCCAAATCCGTTTACAAGGGAATAATAGTAAAATATTCATATCTCGGAATGTTGAACACGAGCTAATAAACCAGAGCTAAAGTATTCTGTGAACCGCCGGAGGTGTGTCTAATAAATAGTATCTCATTCCCACTAAGCCCTTTGGCGCGTCCGCCATCTTTATTTACGGCACGTTCCCGCTACTTTTCACAGTACGTACAGATTACGTCAACGAGTGTTACACATAATATACATAATTACAGTCATATAAAGCGAGTTAAATATTGTAAATTTTGTGAATTTTTATTTGTATCCTAAATACTTGTGTATCATTAATAATATTTTAAATTAATGCGGTTCAATAGTTTCTTTAAATGTAAATAAAATTATATATCGAAGTATGTTTATATATCTTAGAAAAAAAAGATTAGACTGTCAGTACTTATATTATTATGTAGTATATCTAATTGAATACTCTAGTTAAATATGTAATTTGAATTAACAGAAGTCTAATTTTTGTAAGTAAGAAGAATTTTTTCTTCTTACTTACATAAAAATAGTTCTTTTGAACTATTTTTATTTATATTTTTCTATTTAGTCATAGCGACGTTATGATGGCAGACAAAGCTATACGTAAACCGCATTCCACTTGAAAGTACTCATGTATATGAATGGCTGTTTCCATATACATACATTAGCTACGATGAAGTTGTAGCCTACTGTGATCCTGAGATAGTGTTTGCCGTCCTCAGGTCGTTTGTCAAACCAAGGCATAGCACTTACCTCGCTTACCTGAGCGTACGGTTAATTACGAAAAGCACGTCCAACGCTCAACATGATAAACTGCTTCCGTTCTCAAGTTCGGAAACATTATTTCTTTTTAAATTATCTACAAGATGTTTATTACGTCCTTAGGTAAATTAGGTTTACTTAAATCTTCTCTTCTTGTACTTTGTAAATGGAAAGCTGTTGATTTTCAAAATATTAATTGCGCTCGTTACTCTTGATTAAAACATTTAATATTAGACTGCAGTGTTTAGTTTGAGTGAATAATAAATATTTTTACAATAACAGTAAACTATAAATGTTATATTATACATACTTTTACATTATCGAATTATAATTAATATACGACTGTATATTTATTTAAATTTAATTTTATCTAAATCTCTAAAGTAGACTTTAGGAAACGATCCTACGAGAGTGACACTGAATTTTTAGAACTGGCCGCTTGAATAAATAAATAATGTAATAAGAAAATAAGTTTAATTTTGAAAAAGGAATTCTTTGCCAATATTATTGTGAATGTACTTCATTGAATGAAGTTCATTCATTGGTCATTTGTTTTACGATTTGGCGACAACTGAAAATAGTCTGTGTCACGTTAGTATAAATATAATGAGAGAAAATTTTTGTGTAATTAATTTTTATGACTTTCGTTGTGAGTTATGTCAACAAGAAAGTTACGATAGGCCTTTCAAGTTGAGGCCCCATCTCGTGCCACAGTTTAAAATTGATTTGACGAGTTTAAGCGTGGTCGCACTGACCTCATCTTTGATCTGCGTAAGGGAATTGATGAGAACGGTGTTGTGCGGCGTATAATAGAGACTGTTAAAAAGTGACCTATCAGTAGATTCGAATATTATGTATCGGTAAGTGTACTAAATCATCCAATAATATTTAGCGGTCAGGAAGCTTTGTGCCCAGTACTTCATAATTTGACCGAGACCCAAAAACTCCGTCGTGTTGAAAGGTGCCGTGAAATGGTTCAAAGATTTGACGGAGGTGACTCAAATTCTGTGTTGGACATAATTACGAGTGACGAAAGCCAGTCTGCTTGGTGGGTGTTTTCCCTCAATTTTTGTAGGAAAATAAATGGCGACTGATAGTTGACTTTGTAGGAAAATAGGTGGTGGTTTCGTTCTTCGGATCGACAGGTCATTACTGATAGGTTAGAGGACCAGAACACGGATACTGCAGATTGTTAGACCAACAATTTTTTTTCACTTGTTTTGAAAAAAAATCGGGAGAAACGACGTCACTCGCCGTATAGTCCCTACTTGGCACCTTGTGATTTTCGTTTATTCCTGAAAATAAAAGATATAATACGAGGAAAACGTTTTATGGACGCCGAGGAAGCAGTAACTGCTGTTCAAAACGCCGTCGAAGAGACCCTTAAGGACAAGTGGGCAAAGTGCTTCTCTCAGTGGTTTCATCGGATGCAACGATGTATTGAGATAAATGGACACTATTTTGAAAAAATGTAATGATACTTATAATTAATTGATATGTTCATGTTTTGATATTTTAAGAACTTTAAGTTTGATCCTCGTAATATGGTGAACGTACCTATCAAAACCTTAATAAGATAGTGACTATTCGATAAGAATGTTATATATATTCATTGATGCTTGAAAAACATTGATATAGCAAAAACAAATATCACTGTTATATATACTGTATCACCGTCGTGGCGCAGAGGCACAAGCGTGTGACTGTAAACGCGACAGGTTGTGGGTTCGATTCCCACTCCAGGAAATGTAAAATTTATTATTTTCATTTCTTGGGTTTGGTAACAAGGCAAAACGCGGCGTTGAGTTCCGCCACTCAACACGCAATGCCTCAATTTGGCGGAAACTGGTTAACGGAATTGTTGAAAGAAAATGGAGTGCCTTAACACTAGGTTCTCTGGTTCCCTCTGCCTACCCCGCTATATGAGGGATACACCGTGAAATTAAAAAAAAAAAAGAAACTGTTATATATATAATCTAAAATCGGAATAATCTAATTAGAAAGAATTTTTCGTCAATGAAAGGGTGCACATGAACATTACAAAAGTGATGGTTCAAGAGGATGAGGTAAATGACAATACTACTGCTTAAAAAAGTAAAATTACTTCTTTATTACTATATTCAGTAATTAAACTTGAAGTGCTTTACCTCGAACCTCTTTATTGTCGAATATATATGGTAGGGGAAGGGGTAGCCCCGGACACTTAAATGAAACTCAAATAAAAATACAGAATATTTTTGTGCTATCTCACATTTAATATTAAATTAGGAATTTCCTTGTTTATACTAATCAAACCTTAAACTGTTATATCACATTTGTTCAAGAAAATATACTGTTTATAATAAGGTCTAGTTTTTTTTCCAGTCAAAAAAATGGCGGGTAGCTTCGAACACTTTATTCAATGATGAATCAACTGCTCCTTGGCCTTGCAAATATAACAGTAAACAAATATTCGATGAACACAGGCTTCACAGGCACAGTCTATCATATTATACTATATTAGTCTAGTATTTTTGACAAGAGATTCAGAGCTTCATCAAATATTTCTTCGCGAGAAATCCATTCAGTCTCTTTTCCTCTAAGATAGATTTTCATTTGCTTTTAAAATCTTTTTACCTCGTCATGTTGTATTTCGATTTGATCTTTTTTATTCTTATTTTTCTTCTGTTTTTCCTTCATTTTTTTATATGGTGAAGCTGTTATAATCTCGCTTACTTGAAATTTCGCGGCTACGACAATCGAAAAGTAAATTTGGTGGTATATCATATCTTTCTGCCCCTTGTCTCGCTAAAAACTTGTATTAAATCAACTCTGCTTGTAAATGTTTTTGTCATTTGATTTTCCTCTGATTTTCCTCTTTCACTCGTTCTCCAAATGAATGTTGGCATAATATCTTAGTGTTTCTGCAACCATAATAACAGCATAGGTACTTCACATAGGTGAAGTTACTATATTATTTGTTACTAGCGGTGCCCGCGACCTCGTTCGCGTTAAACATGGGATTATCCACTTATTTTTATGTTAAGTATAGCCGTATTTAATTTTTATTAAAATTTATTATTTAATTTAATTTTAGCAATGTTCATTATATTTTTTTTTATTCATCGATGATTATTTTATCATTTTTTTAGCTTCACGCTTTATCCTGTACAGCAGGGTCTCTGCCTCTATGTCCTGCCACGATGGCCACAACTGCTATTTACTGTTAATAATTAATATTTAATATTTTTAAAGGGCTAATAAATGACTCGAACCCGCGCCACTCTTGTCTATGCGCTGTGACCGCTAAGCCATATGTTCTTATTATACACTTAGTACAACTTATTTTTGTTGTTAGCATGTCGATAGAGAGATTTAAAAAAAAATATTTTTAAAGATTATCACTTATTAATGCGTAATTATTTTTACGTTTTCTTCTTGTAAATTGTTTTTTTTTTTATTTTGCGGTATTATTACTATTCATTTAATTATTCCAATATAATTTATATTGGAAAAAAATTGGCTTCACTTGCAATTTTGTAATCGCTTTAATTTGACTGTTATATGATTAAATTATTCGTCCGGGTCTATAAGTACATATAAAATCTTTTATATTACGAGTTACTGAGTAACAAATATCGTCTAAATAAGCTATTAAGCTTCTATCTTCCATATTATAAACGTAGTAGAATATTTAATTTTATTTTTACTAATAAAAGTTAATTTACGTTACCTTTGTCAGGTTGTGTCTTACTTTATGAATACACTCTCCTAAAATATGTGATAAATAAATATATATATATATATATTTTTTTTTTTTATGGATGGCAAACGAGCAGAAGGACCACCTGATGGTAAGTGGTTACCTTCGCCCATGAACATCTACACCACCAGAGATGTTGTAGATGCGTTGCCAACCTAGAGGATAGAGACGGAAGGGGAGGATAATGTAGTAGTCCGCTATCGGAACCACCACATTTTTGGGAAAGAATGGGTGGGAAAGGGGAAAACCTGGCTTACATGCCATCGAACCGGAACACATCACAAGATATTTGGCGGTTCGTCTTTGACATGATAGTGGTCGCGAGCCAGACGGAGGACGAACCTCCTACCACCTTTAGAATATATAAAATAAATATAACACAGTATTAAGTTTTTACAATTAATATTTATTACTATAAAAGCATTTGTTAACAAGATGTTTCCGTCAAAATTTCAAAAAGTGAAAAGTGTCAAAAGTTTCAAATTACCTTTATTTTATTTTGTCATATTGCTAACCTTCATTTCAATAATAATGCTATTGTATAAGAAATTAAAATATTTTTATTACACTGTAGTAATAATTTCACTTAAATAATCATGAATATATTAAAAATTATAATATTAGTTGTTATGTTGTGTTATATGAGGAGGATCGATGAAATATTATTAGATTATATGATTCTTATGAAATAAATGTATATCTCTGGTTCTCTGTTTTAGTTTTTTTTATATTTTTATTTCTAATAATTACATTAGGTACTTAGTGAAATTAGAAAGTAATTGACGTAATTTGACGGTGTATTTATTTTCATTTTTCCTAATAAAATTACATTGACTATTAATTTGAAAGAATCCTACAAGTTGCTCCAGGTTCTAAACTTCTGTCCAGTACTTGTCGGCCTATAAAGTAATTTGTCTATCTAGGTTTTTCAATGTTTCCATGAAAACTACGTCGAATATCGGGATCCTATATGTACCTCCAGACTCTAAGCTATTACCATGCCAAAATTCATTCATTTCTGTCTAGTAGTTTTTGCGTGATGCGCGTTCAAATATACAGAAAGACACAAAATTCTACTGATTGGTTTTTTCGCTTCTATTAACGATATATTAAAGTACCCAATTGAAATTTTTCTAAAATTTTTCACGTACAGAATTGACTTTTCTACTCTTTTATTATAAATATAGATATAGATTACAATAGTTGTAGAAATATTTAAAATACTTAAGATACTATGATACCAATTGAAGTATTTTCAATAAATAAGCAAAATGACATTAAATTGCAGTTCGAAAAAGAGTAAGAACTGTGGCCGGGGGTACCCGACAGTACAGTGTCCGGGGCTACCCGAATTTTAAACATAGCACTCACATACTTGTACACAAATGTACAAGAATTTTTTTTTCGTTTTCGGTTTGCCGAAACTCGACTTTACGTCGGTATACTCGTATCTATATATCCCGTCCTAAAGCCTTCAGGAAAAAGGATATATAGATTCCCCCTATCTCTGTCTCCTCCCTCTCCTTTATAAATACTATTATAATCTTTAAATATATTAAATTTAATAAAATCCTGAATAGGAAGTATATAAATTTACTTACTTTAAAACTTAATAACCACCGATGAAATTTGAAAGTAGCCGCGATTTCTTTAGGCGAAAATAAAACATTCTCTCACAACTTACACACTTGAACACGTGTTTCATGGTTTATTAGAATCCACCACCAGTGCAAATATAACGAACTGTAACAACAAACTAGTAACGGCATGTGGAGGCACGTGGGGGCAAAATGTCTTCGTCACTTGGATGGTGATAACTCATGAATGTAGTTCCGAAACTACATTCATGAGTTATCGCCATCCAAACCGGAACTCGTTTTTTTGCCGAAACTCAACCGAAACCGAAACTGAAACCGAATATTCGGTCGGACACTAATTATTACTTTATTTCTAGCACGAATTTCGAAGGCGGTATTAGTAGGTACGTTAGGTAGAGAAAGCAGCGTAGACAGTGGACGTGAACGTTAATGCGCATTTTAAAGGGGCCCCTTAAACCTACACTTCGGTCGTAAGTTCCAGGCACTGTCCAACTCCTCTCTCTGCCATGCGTTGGGCTCGGCACCCGCACGGTGAATTCATAGTGCGCTAAGAAGTTGCTGATCAAATGTTATATTAAATGTATTTATAAGAGACAAATCAAAATTTGATATTATCTTACAAAAATAGTTTTACCAGAGGGTAAATGAAAATAATTAACACTTACATATATTACTAAATATGTTATCCTTTTTATGACAACAATACGATAGCGCGATTCAGAAATAAAGCTAAACGTTACACCGCCATCTATTGATGGACATGGTAACACAGTTTTGTTTGATCTAATCGGATAAAATACAGGCCATTGGGCTCCGGCGAAAGAAAGAAAGAAAAAGCGCACTCCTCCAATCGAGCTAAGGTATGTTTTTTTCTTTTTTTTTATTTATTATCATTCTACACGAAAATTGACATAAAGGCTATTTTGATTATGAAAATAGTATGCATAATCGTGTATTCCTAATTTATTTATACTTTTCTCAGGATGTACGTGAGTCTTTACAGGAGAGATTAGGGACATTTTTAATGAATTAAATCTCAGGTGTGTGTATTTTATGAACTGAATTAAATTAACCTTTTCCCGGATAGCAACTTTTAATATACGTGATCAATAGGTTGAATATGTATGTATGAATGTATGTAAGTATGTATATAATTATGTATTTAGTTTGTATTTTTAATTAACATATATTTAATATTAATTTAATTAATATCCTGATTAGTGCACCGCCTTCCACTACTTTATACAAATCCTATATCCAAAGGTTGCCTGGAAGAGATCGCTTTAAGCGATAAGGCCGCCTTATTGTACGCTATTACTACGAGTACTTCTATGTTATTTGTTTGTTTGTTTGTGCAATAAAGAATATTTGTTTTGTTTGTTTGTTTGTTGAAGAGATCTGCATTGAGTTTTAGAAAGTGTGGTGTTAATATGATAATGAGAATAGATTGTTTTGGTACTAGTTTAAGAAGCTCTATTACATTATATAATACTATTTAATATATTTCGTTCAAATAACAACAGTCAGAACAAACCTTCTAGTCCCCGCCACTTCAACAACTTTACATCGAGAACGCCGCCACCAGCAGGGCTGCAAAGTCCAGTATGAAGATGAGGCACTTCGAGCCCAACCTTCTTCTGGGAACAGTAACACCTGTTTTAAATTAGAAACGTTATTTTTTAATCAGTAAAAGAATATTTAATTAATTTTGCAATTAATTATTTGGATATTACATTTTAAGAACGTTTATAAGACGTAAAAATAGAAATATATACATTCCGAAGGTTTCGAAACGTTTATGATCAAATATGCAACAGTAAAAATATTTCCAAATTAAATAAGAATAATATAGTATATAAAATTTACGTTAATTGTTGAACGCACTTCATTTATATTTCTATTTGATCTTTTGTTTTTGGTAAAGCTAACAGAAAATTGAAATACATAACTTGGCATGAGAAGTTCTATGGAAGAACGTTAATTTGTGCAAATAAATATTCGATATCAATTTCTGAAAAACTTCTCAGCCTCTCATCAAGCCTGGAGCGAACACTTCATGAAACATTGAGAGTAAATTTGTTAAATTAGAAAACTTTAGAAGCCTTTCGACGGCGGGTTGAAAAATAGCTTTTTGACTAAAACTAATATTGCCGACCAGAAACAAAACAGCGGAGTTGTAACGAAGTTGTTTCAGGCGCTCGAGTTTACAACCGCGGGCGGTAGAAGTCTAATCCGTACGCTTCGCGTTTTCATTTGGAGTCAAAGTATTTCCTTTCCTAGAGTCAGCGATAACGTAAACTGAAGCATATTGGCTGGCAAGACGTACGCCCGATTGCTTCTCGACATACCGCTCTCATTTCCTCGCTGCGACTCAAGCAATATTTTTTTTCTCTTAAGGAGTTTTCCTTTCGACAATATTGCGCCAGTTTCAAAGAAGCGCACTTGTGGGGGATGAAATCGGTTTCAAGTTGAGTGAACACACTAATGATTGTGTTCCGGACACGGGACGTCTCGTACGGGAACTACGTTGCCCCGGTGTCGTCCGTCGACCCTTTGCCGAACGTTACTATTG
>JAKGSA010000472.1:423823-463921 GCA_033558755.1 Philaethria dido
TCGTTAATAGATTTTATTCTTCCTTCTTTTTAATTATAATAATTATTTCACAATAGTAAAACATACAGAAAATAATATGGTATTAAAGCATACCTAAATATTTAAGCTTTATCATGTGGACTTACAGCGAAAGTAGGCTTTTTAAAATAGTTACTATAAAAAATAATTTCCCAATAAAATGTCATAATATTCATGAAAACCCATAAATAGATAGACTAATGTATGTACATAGAGCTATATACAGGTGTTGTGTATGAGATCACTTGAGTGCTATACTATAGGGAGCCACGCGTGCCACCGAAGTGTTTACTCGGCACCAATTGACACCTAGCGGGATAATGGGTGGCTCTCGAACTGACACTAGACAGATGAAAATCAGAACCCTTTTAAAAGACGCAGAAAATTTTGTATATGGATATTACGAATGATACTATGCTTTTCCCGCATAGCAAAGTCTTTCCGCCAGAAATTGACACGCCGATAATAACATAAATATAATCATTACCTGATAGGTAATGATTGATTGACGATGAGTGGGGATCGAACCCAGATCCGTGTTTTATAGTCAGACGCCATTCCACTGCGATCCCCTGTTTTATTTAATTTTAATTAATGTTGAATATTCGAAATAAAAAAATAAGTATACCTTATAGTCTATACTCGTAAACTTATATTTAGGTTTCCTAATCGAAACATCTTATAGCCGATACTGCGAAGAATAAAACCGAAATATTTGACTAACCGGATCAGAAAAACACTCTCATGATATTCTAATCCACGACGAACAGCGAAGTTTAAGATAACAAATAATAATCTTTTATTATTAGGTAATATAAATATATGAAAAATAAGTATAATATATATGAGTCTATAAATAAATCTACCTGTATACCATATGTAAAACATTGAAGTTCATATTTTAGTTGTCTATATGATATATTACTTACATAGATCACTTGTAATTGTACCTACTTGAAGTAAAAATTGCATCTATCAATAGACGACATAAGGATCCTCTTAAATGACACGTAAAGGGTGTTAAATTGTTAAAATGGCTGTAAACAAAGCCTGTTAAGGTTTTACTAAGCATTGTATGATATAGGCATAGGAACGTATAGTTCCGTTACGTATTGAGTACTTCAGGGTTGAGGTGTCTGCAAAGTGTTTGCGTAGACCCCATCGGCGTACAATGTGATAATGCTCTCGAAATGATATTGATTTGCTACGTCCAATGAATTCTATATTTATCTATAATAAATTTTTAAATAACCGAGACGATATTATTTTTATATATAGGGTGTCCCAAAATTAACGCAAGATTTGAATTAAATAGAAAATGCCATTTTAGTCTTTTAATAGCGAATGAATAATGAATGTAATAGCAAATGGCGGCAAAGTCAAATCTTGCGTTAATTTTGGGACACCCTTTATAATACTTCACAAACTCCAACATAATTTAGCTGATTATGTTATAACTATTTATTTCGAAGAAGTATCTTAATAATAATTATAATATTTTATTGCAAATTTAATTTACCTATACTTCATAAAGAAAAAGATAGACGCGTGTTTGACATGTGATGCTGGCGAAGGATGCTTCGAGTCTCATGGACGGAATTGCGTACCAATACTTCCATATTAAATGAGCTTGGCATAAACGTTTGTCAAGTATAGTGCAGACTCGCATACTTAAGTTGTTTGGTCACATCTCGAGACAAAACCATGACTCGATTGATCGTCTTGTTATCCAAGGCAAAGTAGGAGGCACAAGACCACGCGGAAGGTTCCCAATGCGGTGGACTGACCAAGTTAAGTCGCTAGTGGGCAGACCAATATACGAGTGTACCAGAATGGCGTCAAACAGGGAGAAATGGCACAAAACTGTACGGAGAGCTGTACCTGTCCCCACAAAGTATATATGTTGACCACGACCACTCTGCCAAGAGTGACACGAAGAAGAAGAAGAAGATTCTTCATTTTTATTGTCATAATTTATAAAATGTGTGTGCATATCTAAATTAAAAATACACGTATCTGTGTTAAGTAGAGCGCTGCGTTAATTTTTAATACTTAACGATATTAAATAGAGGTTATAGATAGTTAATAAAGTATAAATAATGGAGAATGGACATAAAACTTTAATACCAACACATTGATAAAAAGTTAATTACACAAAGTTAAGAAATATTTTAAAAATAGATAACATTTATTTGACACATGCAAATTAAAACAAGGTCTTTTAAAATAAAAGATACTAGTTTCGTTAAAGCAGAAAAGTATGTAAATTGTATCTCATTGTTAGTAAAGAATATGTTAAGGGGACAATAGGGACATGAGGGGTTGAAGGACTTATTGTTTAATGCTTGTTGTAGTTCTTTTAAAAGGTATGCTAGACTGTACGCAAATAAAGGCCAATGTTGAATCTAATATTAGAATTTTATGAACGGCTATTTTTTTTAAATAAACTGAAAATACACAAGTAACAAAAAATAGAGGCTTGTCGTAGCGCAGAGGTACAAGCGTGCGAGTGTAAACGCGACAGTTTGTGGGTTTAATTCCCACTCCAGGAAATTAAAATATTAAATAATATTTAGTATATTCATTTCCTCGCTCTGGTAACAAGGCAAAGCGCGGCGTTGAGTTCCGTTACTCAGCATGCAATGCCTATATTCGGCGAAAAGTGGCAACAGAAATGTTAAAGAGAACGGAGTGTCTCAACACTGGGTTCTCTGGTTCCGGTTCCCCGTGCCTACCCTGCTATTTGCGGAATACAACGTGAAGCTAAAAAAACATAAAAAATGAATATTTCTAATGTTGTAGTATTGTTTCTATAGTACACACAAAATTAAATGTTATATACTCCTTTCATATCTTTATTTTATTAAAATAAGCTTGCACATCTTAAATTTATCGTTGAGTTTCGCCACTCAACACGCAATGCCTCGATTCGACGAAAAGTGGGGAACGGAATTGTTGAAAGAGAATGGAGTGTCTTACCACTAGGTTCTCTGGTTCCCTCTGCCTACCCTGCTATATGCGGGTTACAGCGTGAAGTAAAAAAAAATCTTATAAATGCCTAAGACTGTAAAATAAATTTCTTCCCCGAACCATGCTTTCGTTACTGATGATATAATAAAGATACAGATTACAATACCTGAATTTCAAATCTATACTTGAATTAATAGATCATTAATTAATTCAAGAATGAATCTGAAGTTTAAAAAACTGAATACGTAGCTCTGTACTAACATCAATATTGAATTCAAAACCTATATAACTGAAAGATGTCTTAAAATTATACAATAATATATTTTGCTGTACGTTTTGTCGTCATAAAATAAATCCGTGGGGAATCAGGAATTAGGAAGGTAAAGTAAATATTATTTTAAGCTGTGCTAGTAGAGCTATCAGTTTTACAGTCACGTAGCTGCCGGTGATTTCAATTTTGAAAGAGGCTTACTCGAGTTTGAGACGTCCCTGGGTGGGTGTGAAACGATCAAAGAACTAAAGAATAAATTTCATTGTTTTATTGACTTTTGTGGCGACTAAGATGACAAACGATTGTAATACCGGTTGACGTATAAAACGTTTATCTAGTTTCTGAAATGCTTATTTACAAGTTCAATAAGATATGAGTCTTTTTAAAAAGTATTAACATTGTTTGTGTAATCTTAATTACAATTTGGATATTTGAAGATTACACTTCTGTTAGTGAATAAAAATAGTTATTATTTTAAAATAAAAAAGTTAATAGAAATCATTCTTATCTTTATTTAAAGTGAGCCACTACGAAGTGTTCATTGGTTACTTAAGGATACAGCCTATATGTACTATACAGTTTTCTGTATCAATTTAGGTATATTATTATCAAGATATGGTAGATGTCGACGGTGAGGTAATCTAGGCCAACAAAAGCTTGCTTGTTAGCAGTTGATAAGTATTGTTGTCTAAAGATAGAAAATATTTTCGAGCTAATACTTATTGGGTGACACTACAGGTAAGCTTTTATAATTATAAGGTATTTATTATATATTTTTTTCTAAACGTTGACAGAACTTTGAACACTTACATGATCGACGCTATTGTGGTGCAGTTAAACTGTTGACGGATTTTGAGTTTTATCCAAATTTGAGATATATTTTTTTACATAAATAGAATATTAGGTACTTTTTGTTTCTTGCTAGCGAAAAGGGAGGTTGGATTCTGATGACCAACATTTCATATGTCTAATATAACGGAGAATGTAAGATGTCACAGCACCACATTTTGTCTACCTACCTAGCTAAGTAATAAACAATTGAAACTAAAACCATATGCTATAATTACACATTTTAAAACTACACTTTATGCCGAGTCTAAATAATACCCTAAATTTAACTCACAATTTTTACCCAATTTTAAATTTGTTGTTCAAATATTTTATTTTAAGTTATAACCTATAAATTCGATTGTACCGAAGTACAGACAGCACCATCAATCCTTTAAAACTGAAATGAGCTTTCAAAATGTTTTACATGAAAATAACGTAGCAAGTTACAAGATTTATGTTCTTATCAAAATTCTAGCACGAAACAATACGTAACGAATACGTTCGAAAGTTTCCCGTTTACGATAAAATAGCATTCAATATTAAAGAATGTCAATGTTTGCAGTAGTGTAACTAGAGGCTAAAGTTTCCGTCCGTGCCCAACAACTAAATAGTCAAAATAAAAATAATATATATTATTAATAATAATATTTCATTAAAATCTGTTCGTATATTCTTGCGTTTATCATCTATTCTCTTTTATATGAACAGTGAAATAACATACAACAAAAAAATAATATAAACATATAAATTTAATAAAAATATAGGCCAAACGTACATTTTTTTAAATGTGTATTCACATTATTTTCTTCATAGTAATCACGGATTGTGTCGTCGCTATGAATGTAGCTGAAAAGATGAAAAGTTGCTCATTTAAAAAGGAAAATGGGAACATTTTTAATCAGTTTTATGCAAAATATTCCCAGTGAAGTTTATGGAAGAAAGCAACGTGTGGATATCTTAATTATATCTACATTTGCACACTTTTTGGCTTATAGTAAATCTTTTTGGTTATTTTATTTTACAAAGGAAGAAACATGTGTAAATATCGTACGAAAGTACTTTCCTCTACTTGTTTTTTGCTACATACTTAGTAACTATATATTTTTTAATTTATACGAGCATATTTATACATATCAAAATGAATAATCTTCAATTAATCAACATATCTTTTCTAGTACATTAAGAAGAAAAAAACAGTTTTCAAAAATATTTATCGACTTTAGCTTTTATTCTTGTGAAGATACTTTGCTCGAAGAAAGTGGGAGAATTAACACCATTTAGTCTTTAGATGTATAACCAGGGAAGGTCGTTCGAACGCCACTCCGGAGCTTAAATTATTACTCTCACCGCTCCTGTTTCTCCGCAATTTACTGTCTGGTAAATACAGCTCTTGTATTACTTTAAAATAAGGTTACGTAACTAGCTGGAGGCAAACTGTATTTTTAATTCTATGAAAATTGTTATTTTTAAACCAGTTCAAGTATAACAGAAAATTTTAAGAATCTTTTTAAAAGTATATTATATTATGGTATAATATTGTTTGTAGGTATATTAAATTACGTTGTGCAATTTGTGTCTGGCTCAGACTACAATTATTTTTTTCTGACCGAACATAAAATAAAATTAGGGTTTGTCATTTTAATTTAACCCATCTATTTTCTTCGTTCTCTTTCCATTTTATGAGACAGTGGCCTAGGCGTAAATACACATAAAACAAAAATAGAATGGATAAAGAGCTAATTAATTCTTTTACACAAATTAATTCTTCTTCCTTTTCCTCAAATTCTTTTTCTATAAAAGCTGCCCACCTATGGAATAGTTTACCGCTTGAAATAAGATGCGCCAAAAGTTTATTTATTTTTAAAAAGCTACTTAAGAATCATTATTTAAATATTTAATTTTGGGCCTTTGTTTATTTATTTATTTTCTTTTGAGACATATAATCTATATAATGTCTATTTATGTGTGTATGTATGTATGTATGTATGTATGTATGTATGTATGTATGTATATATGTATGTATGTATATATGTATGTATGTATGTATGAATGTATGTAAGTATGTATATAATTATGTATTTAGTTTGTATTTTTAATTAACATATATATAATTTTAATTTTAATTTAATTAATATCCTGATTAGTGCACCGCCTTCCACTACTTTATACAAATCCTATATCCAAAGGTTGCCTGGAAGAGATCGCTTTAAGCGATAAGGCCGCCTTATTGTACGCTATTACTACGAGTACTTCTATGTTATTTGTTTGTTTGTTTGTGCAATAAAGAATATTTGTTTGTTTGTTTGTTTGTTTGTTAATGAGTTGGCACAAGATCTACATTTAATTACTTATGTTATTCTATACATAAAGAGGTTTCATGTAACTATTTATTAAAACAATAGATAAAAGACTTTTGTAACAAACACGCTGATAACAAACAAATAGTTCTTTTGAAATTACCCGCATCTTTCGTGAAAGTAAATTTATCTTACATACATACATACATATGCTACCGTAATACTATTTTTAACTCGTAACGTTTCAGGAGTGTTTGAAATGTTTTTGAGCGGAGTTATGTGAATATCCTCTTGTAAAATACTTTTCATTTGAATACTTTATTCAGCCCCATTTAATGTAATGAGTTAAAGAGCTACGTTGTTTTTGTACGGTACATTTTGCTATGCCAACAAAAGTAATACTAAGGAAATCTACCTGTTCTAAGGCATTTTACTGAAATCTTTAGTATATTTATCAAATAATTTACTAAATATTTTCAACGTCACTTACGCTGTAAATCGATTTTTTAATTTTCTACATTGTTACTTCTTTCTTAGCAAAAAATATAGTAGCGCTCTAAACAACTACAACAAATCCTATAGGATTGACATTAAAAATCTATAGAAACCTTAGATTTTCGAGATATATTTTAAAACTTACTTGAAGCCAATCATGTTTCACTCCATTACATTTTAAATTGCTTAAAATACTTCATGCCTTTTTAATGCTAGATTATAATTGTCAGTTTTTATAACAAAATATGACGTTCAGCGTGGGCTGAATACTCGAGTACCGAGTACGAGACCGCAATATTTCCATATTTTCTTTATTTGCTTTAGAAATGGTAAATAAAATATTTAAGTGTAGTATAAACAAGCATGAAAAAGCTTTACTAATCTCATGACTATGTTAATGTGTCACTACTTATCCGAGACGTCTATTTTATTCACTTCATAAAGTGTATGGAGCTTGAAATAATCCGAAGTGAAAAGTATGCTAATAGTGTTGCTTTTGTACAGTACATTTTATCTGGGCGTCATAAAGGATAGAGAATAAAATATTCGCCATGGTAAAAATTTGAGAATATTTTAAAAATATTATTATTAAAAACATTATTGATAAGCCAAATATATATATTCTCCAGATAATATATCCATAAGCCAAATATACATATTCTTCGCGGACTTTATTTGTCTGAAAGAGTTGAACAACGTCTTGCATGTTTCATTAGAAGTTTCAGTATAAGCCTAAACTTGCCTTTGCAGCGAAATGGAACAAAACTTCACATTAGTTAAATTTCTTATTAAAATAGATACGTTATAACCAAAATATTTTATTTAAAATATTTTTGATTTTCATGCGTACGTTTATGTTTTTGTATCATATATTGACAGGAAGACAGAAACTCAACACCGCACTTTGTTTTATTATACCGGAGAAGCGGAAAAAATATAACTTATTGTAATCGCCTATACGACTAGACAATGCATCACGATGGCGTCTTGTTTTTTGTAACAAGTACCTATTATGTCGACTGTCACCAAAACCGCTCTTGATACTATAATTGTATTAAACCATTTCAATTACTTTAAATATAAGAAAAATAAGTAATGTATTGAGGTAGGAATCTCTAATTACAATAACATGGAAACATGTTATTTAGTTATTTTGTTTGTTCCTAGATCCACGCGGATATCTACAGTATCTGAGTAAATCAAGATTTGGATTTGGAATTAAAATTTCTTGAAATTAATAAAATATTTTTTATTAATATTTAATTTAAACGATATTACTATAAAAAAATATTATATATATATATAGAACTGAAAATAGAATAGAGAATAGAATAGAATAGAAAAGAAAAATCAGTTCCATATGAAACGTTTTTATATTTCATACATTGCAACATTTTAGTTTCACGGCCTGATTAATCAACAATAAAGCTGCTTGTTAAAATGAGCAGTACACAATTGATTACATTCGAGACGAGCAATATTTTCCGATTCGTACTTAATTGGTAGCGGGCAGTCTTTCTTTTTTAAACATAGCCCTAAAACAGATAAAAGAAAATACATTTAAAAGAATTGCGAGCACTGAGTTAAAACAACGGATTCTGAATACTTTTAATTACAAATTAGAAACGCGGCACTTTTTGAGTGGCCTAATCAAATTTCTAGTATCTATTATTATGCAAAAAGCTTCATTAACAAACGGCGAATTTTGAAAGCCTACTGAAATAACTTGATTTGTTTGGAGACTTGAATTTAATGGTGTACTTTTTGAAGTATTTCTAGAAAATATTTGTATAGGTATGTATTTTAAAGAAAGAAAAAAGATAAGATGAAATTGAAATATTATACTTAAGTAAATATAGTAATTTAGATGTAGTTTTGGAATATGGTTTTGCCCTAAAACGTTTTATTTCGTAAACTTTGTAATTTTGATTCCCAGGTACCTGAACTAAAAATGTAGAAATAATAAGTAGCTAAAATGAACTACTAAGAATAATTTTTAAGATACTTCTAAAGAAAGTGATAAAATATTTTAAGTATTAAAATAATTTTCAAATAAATTTATTATTTAATGAATTAATGTGATTGTTGTTATAAAGTGGAATTTTGTTGCCGATTCGGGGCACAAGTCGAGCTAAAAAGCCTTCAAAGGTCGCGGCGCTTCAAAAGGAAAATTAGGGTGACGTTAATGCTAATATATTTTCTTTACAAGAACATAATTGGAGTGAATTTAGCTCTTTAGAGAGACCAAAGTAAGAGTTAGCTAAAAAAACATTTTAAGTTAAAAAGCTAATAAGTATGTGCTTTGAGCTCACATAACAAATAGAAAGAAAAAAGAAGTCGTATTTATGTTTAATAATTTAATGATAATTCATTAGAATTTATCTCTTTCAGCTTATGAGCGTATTCAGCTAGTTTTCTTAATTAATTGCTAGAAAACGATATGTTATCAGAACTGTAATAGTAAATATTTAATAATAAAGAATTGTAAACCATTGCCGAATATAAAAAAAAAAAATAATAATAATAGTCCCGCTGAGTTTCTTGCGCCGGTTCTTCTCAGGTCTGAGGCATTAAATTTAGTGAACCGGTGGTAAATTATTTGACGTTCAAAAAATGAAGCTTTGTAACTTCTTATTTTGAATAAAATTATTTGACTTTGACTTTGACTTATTATACAAATATACAGTTATATTATAAACATATTTTTATGTTAATAAAATATTTGTTGTGCTTGCGAAAAAATTAAAATACATAGAATTAAAATTATACACAATTCTAGTAAACACGACTTTCTAAACTAATTTGTAAATAAAAATCATATTTATACTTATATCTCTAAAGTTATATTTAAAGCAGTGTGGGCTGGTGGCTTATAATAATTCGATCGTGGCCTCCTTTTTCTATTATCAAGAGAAAACGTGGCAATAATTTAAGAAAAATTGGCAATACTGCGGTTTGACATTACTGTACACAGAGGGTGAAAATGGAAACTGTAACTTGGAAACAGCCCTAAATAAATATCGACGGGGCGCCTAATGCATTTCGAATTTCAAGCAGATATAACCTAGATAGTCCCACATATATCTCAGACACATTAGTAAGATTGAAACCTCTTTGGTGGTTAGAATTGCAAAACAGTGCACCCACTCGGGGATGCTGTTTGATTCAAAGAAAATACTTTTTTTACAACTGTCATGCTAAATTCAATTTACTCCCAGACTTACTAGTTCGACGCTCTTACACGTCTACTGAGGTCAAGAGATTTATACATATAGAACTAAAATTGAATTTATTTAAGTACATTGTATATTTTAAAGTGTAATAATATAATTTAATATTTTCTGTAATTAAGAACCAAATGATAAGTTATGTAATTACAATATTATAACAGATACACTAATGAGTGTCTAGTCACTAGTGTACGTTCATTTGTTTGGCTCAAGGCGGTTAATCAAAGTTGAAGCCGCACGCGATGTCAGCGGAAACTAATTCGATCAAAAGTTCCAAGAAACTTATTTGCACTACTAGTTATGATATTTAACGCAATATACATAGAATTATTTCACCTATTTCAGAACCAAGTTGCTGATATGTTGGGAAGTGTCTGCATATCTACACCAAACACTAACTTATTAATTACTTGTTCCGTTCTCGCATTCCGTTTACAAAGTTGATATATATTATAGTGATAGATATTGAAGTCAATTCCTTAAGTACGGTTAGTTAACCGCCGTGACCGAATTTCAGTTTAAACTTTGATTATAAGGCTTAAACGCGCTCTACCTTGAAATATGGAGGATTCTAGTCTAATATGCGCAGCTCACTCGTAAATTTCTGACTCTAGTAAATTACCTAATCAGACCCGACGTTATTTATATTGAAATACCAAGCCCACCTTACAGTTTAAGGTGAAATATATTCAGTAAACATATAAATACCTACTCAAATACTTAAAGAAATTATAAGGATAAAATGTTACATTGTGCTGAAATATGATTCCAAAAATGCCTTACCTTTTTCGCCTTTCCGTTTTTTCTTAGAAGTTTAGCACAACAAAGCCCCCTCGTATCAGGCAGGGGAGCGGGGGGTCTCTTTGGCCAGCAAAGGCGTTTAGGAGTGACCGCCGCCGCCGCCTCACTTCTAGCCTCTTCCTTATCTTCACACATTACCACTACAACTTGACCCCCTTGCCTACACTACCCAACACTCATTCCCGAGATATCGATGCTTTATGCGAACCTCTGGCATTGTTTTCTCCTATAAAACTCCCCACGATAACGCTATCTCACTCTAATTTATAGCCAGTTTGCAAAAATCTATTTGACGTTATGAGCTCGCTACTCCTAAAAACTACCTATGAAGCTATTTGCCTAAAAAGATAAGATCGAAAAGTTTGTACTATTCTTGCTAAACCTAAGTGCAAGCTATCTAATCTCTACAGTTCGTTGTCTTAACGTCCGTTTTAACATCTGAAACAAAAAAAAAGCAAAAATTAGTTAAAAATGTTTTTGAGTTAAATAAATAATCGGCAAGTCTAATGAATATTTAACGAGGAATTAACGAATACCACGAAGTTACTCAACATAATTATCGCGAGCTCATTGAATTCTTTCCGAACACTTCATCGCGTCATTCAATATTCTTTAGACGGACGACAAACATAATTAAGACGGAGAATAAAATAAAAAACCTTTTTTCCTCATTTACCAAGCTTTTTTAAAATATGTTGTTATTTTATTTAAAATATTTTTATATTTTATTATTAAAATTGTATATATATATACTATTTTATCAGAATAAATGTTCCCTGCTTAAATACTTCTTGTGGTCGCAAAAACCTCTCTGATTATGCATTCTATAGTCCATTCTGATAGCCTTATCTTAGTCCGCTCTTAATATTAAGAAATGTAAATTTATCTCTGTTGAAGATACCCAATGAATAATATTATGAGCAATAATCGTCAACTGTCAAGTTTGCCTAGAGTAAGCGAGTTGTCGGACCGCGCTCGCAGGTACCGCAGTACCGCATCGCTGGATCCATTCCAGCTAATATACCATTCTGTTTGTCTTTCGAGGCAATAAAATGACTTTTATGCAAATCATACGAATTCTATACATTTTTGATGAGCGTCTCTCAGACATATTCGCGGTGTTTAATTAATACATTTTTCCATCAAAACTTTGTAATTCCATAATACTTTGGACTTCGTAAAGGCTTGTTGAAATGCTTGATTAATAAGTTTAAATTAACAGGGATTCAGATTAATAAATGAATTTGAAATGTTGAGGAGGGAGTTGTCTTACAGCGTACACGTACATGGATGCTAGTATGCTTAAGTTGCTAATAAAATGTTGACGTGTTCTGAAACTTCCCCTATAGGGGAAACTTCTTATAAAATATTTCACAATTCACTGGTTTGAAACTTTAGTTTTTCTAATATCCGTATATTAAAGTGGACGAGTAGGGCTTCGTAAAGGATAAACATATTATATTAAACTATTTTGAAGGGAAAAACAAAATATTCCGAACAATACGTACAGATTAGGCTACCTTTCGGCCTCTCTAACATAACATCATAATTCATCCTTAATAATAAGCACATAGGAACTCAAGTGCCGTCTACTCACAGCAAAGTTTGTTGACATGTAAGAGAATAAGCGGCTTTTTATTTTTTTGTCAAGCTACGTCTCGACTTTGCCGGCGTATAAGCCACTCTACTTTATAAAAATCAGGTATATTTAAAATTTTCATGACAAACACCGTATGCCCAACGTATCGTATAAATTGTGGAGAAATTTTATACAGTTATATAATTTTGCATGACAGAATTAGGTACAATGTATAAAAACTTTGTAATGACAAAGGGGACAATTAGCACACCATATTAATTGTTAATGGTTAAACATCCATACTAATATTATAAATGTGAATTTGTGTTTGTTTGTTAGGCTTTGACGCCAATACTAATCAATTGATTATCATGAAACTTTAAACAGGTAGTCTTAGAAGTATTAAAAATAACATAGGATACTTTTTATTAAAAAAATAATAAAAAATAGCTATTTTGACAGATAATATCATCTGTCAAAAAAATTGAAAATCTACTTAAAAGCCTTCAAATTATACATCCTACAGTATGTATATATAGCTAGTATATAAATATTTGCTTGATATTCATCTAGATATGTATTGATATAATATCACAATGTGTCCAGATCACTTTTAGCTATAGTTTCGATAATATTACCATTTTCACACAATATTTTCATATAGCATCAGTTGAGGTTTCAATAAAATGCATCACATAGATACCTATGTATATGTGACACGGAAAATTATTACGCCGAAATGATTTATGTTCATGAAAAAAATCTATGACAGATTAATGGATGGTCCCTTTAATAATTACATAGAGGCAAAAAAATTTAGTAAATAGGAAGATGAATCAGATTTTTTGAACTTTTAATATTTATATGAACCTATATGATATGTATAATGAGATAAAGATATTTTTTTATTTTTTGACATTGATAATACCGCTTCCGTTGGAGTATCAGTAACAAACGGAGAGTATATTATTTTATATATTATGTTTTAACTTATAATACATATATAACAATTATGGTGCACTAATTTTATTCTTGAATAAAATATAAAAATATTAATTACTATAGTAGACCATAAAGACTCTTTTTTATAAAAAGGTACTATGAATTTATAAGTAGCAAAGATAGATAAAGGTAGAAAATAATTGATGAATAAATAAACGTATCATTATTTTATAATATACAAACAAAAAGGTTGGCTCATGTCTATTCTTACCAAATAACAAGCAACAGAACTAATCGCCACCTATATTTAGTCCAACACTAAGATCTAATCACTACGCATCGAGAGGTTCTTTCGAAGTTTAGTTTATCGTAGCACGTAACGCGGCGTTGCTACGTTGCCTCTACGGCCGCTGTAGGCGCTCTGACACTTTACTAACCGCCGCCCGCCTTATATTGCCCGCCTTTACCCCTTACAGACATCGCCTTTCCCGCCAAACCCCCCTAGACTATCCGAATTGCATTCCAATTCTTTCTTTTGTAATACAAATTGAATGTAAGTATTCCATGAATAAAATGGTAGATATTGCAGCGTCACTTCTTATTATCAGCAGTGATGTGGAATTATTGCGGCTTAAGTTAGCCTGTTGTGGATAATTTTGAGATATTTTTTTTTATTTTATTATTTGAAAAGGAACATCACCTTGCATAAAAAATATTATGTTTAGTTTTCCACTGAACCTACGTGATTTTCATTCCTCTATATGATTTTTGTACGTAATATAGTTTAAGTAGCAATTTTTGAAAATATTAAAATATTGATCTTATTTGTGATTTTTACAATTTTTGTGATATCATATAGTTGATACTATATGATATCAATTACAGGTGATCAAAGGAAGTATTCACATTTTTTATATTATTATTTATAAAAATAATTGAGACAAGTAAAAGGCTGTATAAAAATTTTATTACTAAGCGTAAATCGACATAATCTCAAGAAAAACATATTATGATAACAAATAACGAATTTTAATATAGGCCTCCTCACGCACAGCATCCGAATCGATATTTTCTTGAGACAATTATTCAAAGTATGTATTAGCAGTACTCAGTACTTGTTTCTTTATCTACAGTTATAAATCTTTATAAATATTGATAAACTAACGAGATACATGTCCACGTTTGTTAGGGATCTACATTTTTAATAGTGTTGTACATTTTCCCGCTACATTTTAAGCACATGGCACAAGCGTATACGTTGATAGAGCCAATTACTAGAGCGTTATTGTATCATTGTACTTACCTTAAGCTTGTTCGAGATCGGCTTGTAATATAAAACGCAACCAATTTAGAATAACTATTGACGAGTAAACTAATCATTTTAAGCACTATTAAACCGATAAGCACATTTGTAAAAACAATTTCATACACAACTGTTTGTTTACACAAGATACAAAATAAGATATTAAAGCGTGTTGTTAGGGCGGGCACCAGCGCCGACTAGCGGCGGGCGTGCGAAGCGCTAGGGCGGCCACGGCAAGGGTCGAGGGCATCCCCGTCCCGCTCGCACGCATTACACCTCAAAAGGTCGAGACCGACGCGTTACGCAAAAAGGGCGCTTTTATCAATGACATAGGAGATACGTAGGGTATTCCGTGTACGTAGTGTATTCGAACCCCTCGCCTGCGCGTAGTGGCCTTGAGCAAGCCTGATGTTTTCATCCCGTGTGCGTAATAAAGCGTTTAGGGAGGGGACAGGCGACTTTCTGAAGGATTTATAGCGGAGTCTCTAGAATTAATTCGGACTGATTTTAGCCCTCACGGCTGTCAAGGGGAGATGTTAGCAGACTTTGCATTATTAACATAATTATTACGAGCACATTGCGTAGATTTAAATAATGTTATTTTTGAGAACAATCATTGGTTGGATGATTGAGATATATATATATTTTTTATATATTATATAAAATAAAAAATGATTAAAAAATTGTAAATAAATCTTTATTATAAAATTGTAACATAAAAAAGCTGTAATAATTTTGGAATAAAGTGAAATAAAAAATATTTGAAATGAATCTACTTAACAACATACATACACATGAATATTTGTAACAATAATTTAATAAACCACAATTTTTCTTTAACATTTCCTATAGTAATTTATATATAGATATATAACAAAAATAATTTCATTGTGAATGCTTTATGTTATTACATATTTGACACAAAAGTTATCCAATAAGCATTGGCTGCAATTTTCCGGACTCATACAAGCTCTTAACATCTGATCCACCTCCAACACAGTTGCCGTTGATGAATACTTGAGGTACCTTAAAAGATATAAAATGGCATAAAAGAGGTGAAAAAACTTAAAAATATTACTATCAGTTAAAATTATATTTTTGTGCACATTCTGTTATCAAACCACTGTCATGTTTGTGGTTTCACATAACTGATAATGCAACTATATTTGGCAATTTATTTAATTTGTGATTTATTTATTAATAATATAGAAAATATTTAAAAATGTAATTAAAATATTTTTTGCATAGATTGTTATTGTGTAATCTGAAATACTTATAATATAAAGAATGATACATGAATTTAAATATATTCATATCAGCCAATTCACTACCATCATATCTTGCTATCTCGTAAACAGCTTGTTAGACAGAAAGTACTAAATACAAATAAATGTTATGCAATCATGTGATAATTATATTTGTGTTTTGTTACAATATTTTTGTAGTTATAAGCAATATTGAGTCTTATAACTTTCTTTAGTCTAATAATAGCAACCCTTGAGTCACTACTGTACTGCAGAAAAATAACTTAAAGTTAGATAATAAAATTTTACGTTAAGTTATGCCCTAGAAATGAAAATAGAATATAAATTCATGTATAAATAATATTGTACAACAATATTCAATGTGTCTAATAGTGATATATATATACATATACCCTATATAAAGATTGTGTTTAGGAACAACAATAGTTATATTAATGGAAATAGGACCTCAAATCTTTTTATCCAAAAAAGTTTTACTTAATATTTTGAATATAAGCCAAAAAAAATATAGCTAAATAGAATACCCAAACACAATAATCAGCATTTAAGTGTTATGACAAAGAAAATGACATCATCAAAACTCCAAATTTTCCTTATATTGAATTTGCAGATACTTATTAAGTTTCGCTATAATTTATTTTTGAGGATAGAAAGGTTATTTTTTAATCCAAAATGGATTTTTAATTACTTACCGTCCTAAAGCCGGTAATTTCCACTAGGTTGTTCTGTATAGCAGCTCCATCGTCGCGCTCGTCAAGCTCGTATACTTTTATGGGTTGTTTGACTTGCTGAAAGACCTGTAAAGAATAATAAATAATTATTAATAAATATATAAAGGAATAATTTACATGTATAATAAAACATAAAACACTCAATACATATCAAAATTTAAAATAATAACCTCAATAAATTATACTTACTTCTTTCGCTAACTTGCAATACGGACAGTAAGATTTTGAAAATACAACTACTTTTTCTTGAGAAATAGCTTCCTTGATAAATTGTTGAATTTCCGTGGAGCTCGCCATTTTAGATGTTCGTATGAGTTTGCTTGAAAATGAACCCATTAATAAAAAACTAGAAGTTTGACAGTCATTGACATTGACGTTACTGACAGGCGGCTTGGCGTAGACAATAGCAAATAACACTTTAACATTATTATAACCAAAATTATAGCAATAATGTTAGATTAGAATATCGTTAGATTAGATATTTTAGCCAAATATCATTATTATCAATAAAATGATTGATTAAGCTTTTATTACATGATCAGTGAATACTTTTCAATACAATTTAAATAATTCAATTTTCAAAAATATATGTAAATTTATAAAAGATCATTATTAAATATTAATATTTTTTTATATTTTATCACGTAATTAAAAAAGGCACCGGCATGTTAATGTTCATCGATGTTTGATAAAAATCGATGTCACAAGAAAGATATGAATGTCAAAACATCGAGTTTTCCATAGCACCTGCATATCGATTTTACAATTGTATTATCGGAACGTCGACAGCAAAATCTAGTTAAATAGTATCTTTTGACAATTTAACACACGAACACGATGGAAATTAAGCTTCAATAGGATTAAATTAACGGAAAAAACACCTTTTTCATTATGATAATCAATAATTGAACTTATTATGTTAAACTCGAATCTCCATAATATTCAATCTAATATACTGTATATAAATTTTAAGTTAATCTTATATATTAAAACCTCAAATACAATAATATTTGCAAACATGGATGTTTGAATCAATACTAACATCGATATCAACATCGATGACAATGACACTGGTCATCTCTAGCAAGGCATCACTGGCTGAATTTAGTTTCTAGAGCAAACTACTACCTATTCTACCTTTGTAAAAGCGTTGCCAAAATATTGATAGATTTACTATAATATAGTTTTCTTATAATAAAATATGCCTAAAAGAAAATATAAATAAATCATTTAAAATGAAATTGAAATAATTTATAAATTTAATTAACTAATATGGCTTTATCGATATTGATAATATCGATGCTATTGATAATAAGACCTTAGCTTAAAAAGATCAATTCTTTTATTATCTTGATATAGACACATTGGTTCATCTATAGTTAGTTAAGTTTTTCTAATATCCGTATATTAAAGTGGACGAGTAGGGCTTCGTAAAGGATAAACATATTATATTAAACAAGTAAACAGCTTTTTATTTTTTTTGTCAACCTACATCTCGACTTTGCCTGCGTATAAGCCACTCTACTTTATGAAAATCTGGTTTAAATTTTCATGACAAACACCGTATGCTAGTTTTGGTATTTTGTTATATACTAACAAGTCTACACAGTACACACAGAATACACCAATAGCTTGTTAGTTCAACAAAATTAATGAAGAAAAGAAATAAATTTTAAATTAAAAGTAATTTTTAATAATTATACTTTCTAAGGCCTAATAAAATAGTTATTTCGAAAATAATTGCATTTATTATAATATTGGTATTTACTATCAACATAAAATTTGTCGATAATATATTCGATACAATTTGAACACCTAAAGTTTAATAAAATATAGTTTGCCTTTACATTGTGTAGTGCAAAGTGAAGTGATGTACGATTATAGCAAACGGTACAATCTAGTATGCACCGTTAGTTAATTACAGGAGCCCAAGACTTATTACACTCTGCTTGTCAAATGTTTAGAATATTGAGTAAAACGTCTTACTTGTTCACTTAATAACTTTCAAAATGAATAAAATATTGTAGGTAATGGTAATATTATGAACGTTTCTGTCATATGTTTAATTAAACTTTCGTACGTCGTAATATCGACTTGATAATACTGAATTTATTTTGTAAACAACGTTTATAAGTATTTAAAATAATAGTCACATACAACTAACCACACAATATTCGTGGTGGACATACATATAAGAACAGGTTCTATTTAGTTGTTTTCCTCCGACTCGTGCTTTTCTTTGTGATCGTGGCACAGTGGGACAGCGTATGACTGTAAAAGCGACTGGTTTTGGATTCGATTCCCGCTCAGGGATTGATTATATTTAAACTATTTTCATGTATCCGTTCTGGTATGGTAAAGCGCGGGATTGAATTCCGTCAATAACATGCAATGTTTCGCTGACTGGGTAGTAGAGAGAACCTAGCGTCAGGACGCTTTGCGGGATAAAACATGAAGCTGCTGCTTTTTTTAAAGGCAAATAAAGCTAGTTTTGATTTTTTTGTTTTCTAAAGGGGGAATGAATGCTGTTTAAAATGCAATGCAATGTTGAATAGCATTCATTCCCCCATTGTAAATCGAACCTACAATTAGTAACGCATTTTCCAAGTATGCTTCGACGTACGATGGCTTCGGGAGATATTTAAGGACAATTTATAAAGAAAATAATAAAAATATAACTGATATATCTAAAATGGCTAAACAATGTACTTTTTATTTTTCATGTATGGAGATTTAGTTTGGGAATTGGCTGTATTTTAAGTTACATATTGTTTTTAAATCATTTTTATCCGACTCAGACTTAAACTTCTAATCATTGTTCATAGACTCATCCCAACTGTACTACATTGGATATTGCTATCTTAAATTGTCTCCGATTTTGTAAATTGCTTTCAACTGGTTTTAATGACTAGCCAAACGACAAACACCCGCTCAGTAGAGCTATAAATCAAGTAATTAAAAGATCGAATCCACATAAGTAATAAAATAAGATAATTAAAAAGTTAAAACTAAACTTTTTTTAGCTTCACGCTGTATTCCGCACATAGCAGAGTAGGCAGAGGGAATATGAGAACCTAGTGTTAAGACACGTTTCCTTTCAACAATGCTGTTCCCCAGTTTCCGTCGAATTGAGGCATTGCTTGGCGGAACTCAACGCCGCGCTTTGCCTTGTTACCAAACACAGGAAATGAAAATACTAAACTTTACATTTCCTAGAGTGGGGACGAGAATCAAATAAACAGAATTTGTTTTAATTTTAATCTCCCTTGCTATATTATAACATGGTGTAAATTATTATCCATTGTTTTTATTATGAATAATCTGCACCTGTTCATATTACATGTACTGTACTTTATAAACATTGTTTATATAGAATGAAAAGAGCTCAACGCATATTACCACATGTTTACCAAGACTTTGATTGTGAACATGTTTGATATTTTTGTTTTAAAAATTTTAATCCTTACTAATGTTATAAATGCGAAAGTAACTCTGTCTGTCTGTCTGTCTGTCTGTCTGTTTGTCTGTTACGCTTTCACGGCTAAACCACTGAACCGATTTTGATAAAATTCGGTATGAAGATAGAACTAAACTTGGGAAAGGACATAGGATACTTTTTATTGCGAAAAAATAGTAGAAGGGGTTGAAATACAGGATGAAAGTTTGTTTGGAAGTTCCTTATTGTCAAACATAAAATCATGTAAGATTATTTAACTGTTTACAACTTTCACACCTAAACCACTTAACCATTTTTGACAAATAGTCTAGACCTTGGGAAAGACTATAGTCTACTCCTTACCATGTCGCGCGATATAACCGAATTCCACGCGGGCGAAGCCGCGGGCGACAAGCTAGTTAATATTATAACAATAGATAATTAATATTCATTGAATATATTTATTAACGCTATTATTTTTTCCTTGTTTTTGTGATAAAATTTGCCAGATAGTAATGGAAACGTCTCTCTCTCTCGACTCCCGACTTCATTATAAATATTCTAATTAAGAGAAGCAATTGACACAAAAAATACGTCAGAAGTTATGTACTTTTCAAGATAAATGTTTGTGTTTTAGATTATAACAACTTTAAATCAGCTAGATTAGACAAGTTATCCGTTATCGAAACAAGCCGGTGCTGAAAATATCTTCCAAAAAATCTTATATCAAATATTATCATTGATAAAATAGATAATGTCGTGTTTGTAGAGACCTAAAAAATATCTCAGTATAGAGTTGATTGGAAAGTTATTCAAATTTAAAGCAAGCAATTTCTTTGTAGCATAAAGCAAGCAATTGGTATACTTACAGTAAAAAAAGAAAATATAGTTAAATATAGTTTTTTATATAAATGTTTTTTTATTATAGATACTTGTTTGTATGTCTTGTCTAACTTCTATATTTACTCGTAAACTTGTTATTATTTTCATATCCATCCCGCCTATACCTTATACCTTAATAAATGAATATTTAATTAATTTTATTCATCTGTAATCTATTTACGCTTCATTTTTCATAGTCACATACCATAATATGACGAGTGACTTGCTTCTTTGATTTTTTTTTGTACTTTCTCATTTATATAGTTATAATAAAATATATTATAACATGGACGGCAGTCCCAAAGGTTATATTATCAATTTTTTTACTGAATTGATTTTAACCTTGATTTTAACCAATAGGCATTTTATTTTATAAGAAAGAATAGGTGAATTACATTAACTTATAAGACCAAGGTAATATATGATATGATCATTGTAAAAAGGATCAAGTAAATTGATCTAGTATACAAAAGAGTACTATAAAGTGAAAACATAAATACAAGTCCCGCTTAATAACAAACAGTTCGAATATTCTATACAATGCGTCATTAGTTTTTTATGATCAGTCTCATTTTTATTCGACTAATAAACTTTAACAATGGCATATGTTCTTTTTCCGCATGACCACGTGGGAGTGGTGTTGTGCATTCTTCTTTAGTATTTGATGAATCATACCTTTAACGAAACGATTTATCTTATCGAAATTGGACAAAGAAAGAGGTGTCTCACCAAGATTTTGTTATTTCGATTCATGGCGGAAAAACTGAATCAGAATACAAAACTGGTTTAATTGTAACGTGTGTGATTTTAATATAGGTATAAGAATATGATAAAATATATTTATTTAAAAAGGTTTTTATATTAAATATCGTAATATCTAAGAATAATTTTGTAGTCTATATTATAAAATATATTAAAGAAATTTCGAGTATACTTTTCCCTGAGGGTTTCAGGGTGAGGATAAGGAATTATATCGAACTTGAGTTTGAGATGAAAACTCCTTTTCAAATATGTATAACAATAGTAAATCAATTATTGTATTTATGGAAGACGCCACTTTGTTGAATGGACAGAATTCAAGATAAATATATTATTTATTCGAGGAACGATCAATTGTAACCACAGTATGATTGTTGTCACGTAGCTTAGCTACCTTGAACCTGTACATAAGAGCCTATACATAAGGCAAGGACCTTGTACATATGTAAGAAAAGCCTGGCAATTATAAATATTAACTTGCGATTCATTCTGGTTCCGTCCGTAGTTCGTCGTTCGTCCGTTCCAAATTAAGTCACTATTCCAAATGTAATATTATTTACTCTCTGCCTACACTTTCTATAAGTAGGTATACCGTAGATGTCAGACTCGACTCTTACAAACGAAAAAACAATTAATCGAGACAAAAAATAATCAAATTTTTATTTCTTTATTTTAATTACTATTCCACTTTATCGATAAGGTGAGTCAGCGGTCATATCAGAATTTATTAATGTTATCTTTAAAATAAAAATCCACACGAAGCTCCAAATCATGTAAAAACAACATTCGTCAATTAACATATATAAATAACTTTATCTGTTCTAGGTAGACACCTGGCACTATCTGCTGTGTTATTTAAAAATAATTTTTAAAAACACGAAATATATCCGTATACGGCGTGAATAGGTTGATGTGTAACTTGTATATATTTTACTTTAAATGTAAGATTTGCTTTATTTATAGGGTAAATCAATGATTTTTGCAAAAAAGGATATAAATAATATAAAAACAGAATAAACAGACAAAACGTTAAACTTCAAAAATGCCTGCCTTAAAAAGTAACCTTGATTTGATTATTTAGATAGCAATATTTTTTATGCTTATCCAAAAACTTGTTTATTTTTGCCATGTACCTAATTATAATATAGATTATAGCAGAATTCAATGGATCCAAATTAGAATTAAGTAGTAAGTATTGCATAACATTGATAAGTCAAGTATGTGTTCAGCGCATACAGTTAGGCTTCGTTAATACGATATTTTGTGGTATTGTCTAATATGATATGTCCTACGGCTCGACCACAAACCGCTTCACGTTTGTTCTTGTTATATAATCGCCTTTACATATTTTTATATTATCTATTTATTAATATGTGAAGCAAACACTTTGTGCCCCTTTTTTACGTGGACGCGGAAAATGACGTGGACGGAGGAGCGTGAAACTTGGCACTCACTCTAAATTATAAATTTATATAGCGAAGGAGTGCATAATGATAATATATTTTTAAAATAATGCACAAAAACTATAAGTTATTAATTTAAATAAAATAAATATTACACACACTTTGTTTGGTTTATTATACCCACTTTGTTTGTTTGGTTTGTTTTGGCTTGACTTCCATGTTTATATAAAGTGACATATACGTTGCTAAGCAACGCGTTGTCAACTGAAACAGTAGTTAACTGATAAATGTAGATTTATCTGGAAAAAGAAATATATAATTGTAGAGGCCACTGTATCTATAACTTAGGCCCTAAAGATTCCTTAAGACAAAAATTTAAGGAAATTAATATTTTAACAGTTGCCTCTCAGTACATCTTTGAAAATGTACTGTATGTTAAGAAAAATATTAATAATTTTAACAAAGTTGGCGATGCACATAATATAAATACAAGAAATAGGCTTAAACTTGCAGCGCCTGTAACTCGATTGCATTGAGTCCGCAATTCTTTTATGGGACAATGTGTATACTTTTACAATAGGATCCCAGAAAACGTCCGAGAACTTTCCATTTTACAATTTAAAAAAATTGTAAAAAGACGTTTGTGTGTTAAAGGTTATTACCTAATTAGTGATTTTATAAATGATAACACACCTTGGGAATGAAATGCTCGCTCCAGTCTGTTTCAAAGGTATCATTGCCAATAATAAAGAATTGTATCATTGCCAATAATAATAATAAAAAAAAAAAAAAAAAAAATAGCCCCGGTGGGTTTCTTGCGCCGGTTTTTTTCTGAGGCATTAAATTTAGTGAACCGGTGGTAAATTATTTGACGTTCAAAAAATGAAACTTGTAACTTCTTATTTTGAATAAAATTATTTGACTTTGACTTTGACTTTGTGGCTGTTATACTTAAATTATTGTTATTTTCATGCGTTGGTAAATCAAAGCGCGGGGTTAAGTTGCGTTATTTTACACTCAATGCTCCCAAATTCGGAAAGAAGAGAATGCTTTGACACTAAGTTCTTTCTGTCTGCCTTGCTATGAGGAATAAAGCGTGAAGCTGAATAAAAAAGATATAGGTACACTACGTAATTATTATTACTAGTGCCCCCGTTAACAACGCGTTGCCTAGCAACGTATATGTCACATTACATAAACATGCATGTCAAACCATGTTAGTGTGTGTAACATTTATTTTATTAATTTAATATATTTTTAAGCATTATTATAGAAATATATTATTATTGTGCATTTCTTCGCTATATACACTACAAGTGTGCCAAGTTTCATGCTCCTCCGTCCGCGTAATTTTCGTAAAAAGGGATACAAAGTGTTTGCTTCACGTATTATATATATAGGTATGGTTTTGTTATACGATTAATTAAATATATCGACTTGTTAGTATATTTAAATGCTTTATTAAAATTCACATCAGTTTATTTAATATAAACGTTTATTCATATTTTAAATGTCAGTAAATTAAGTTTAACTATAGTCATTTACAAGAATGCATCTGTTTGGACGACCACCTGCTGCTCTACCTGATTTTCCGGGTCCGATCACCCCGTTAAATATATTATTGTATATGTAGGGCGTAGGCTGATGGCCGCTAACTGTTTTTGATGCGTTTTATAATTTTAGATATTATCAAAGTTCTATGAATTAATTAAAATATCGGATTCTTGAGAAATACAAACAAAGACAAAAACAAACGAAATTAAATCAAATCAATTGCTTTCTGTATTTTTTTACAATCATTGTAAAATTTTATGGGTTGATAGATTCTACGTTTGTTTTTTTTTTTTTTTAAAAGTTCCAACCAGTTTAAGATAACGTTATGCCACAGTAAATGTTCATTTGCAACGACGATACATTTGGTATTTTCAAAATAAAAATTTTTTAGTAACCAGAACATTTTTAATACCCAAAATTCAGGTAAAGTCTGAAGAAAGGTAAAGAGGTGATTCAAAGATCACCTCTTTGTATGATTTTTTATTTCTATGTATAAATTTAAAAAAATCGTATAAATGTAATATTTAAATGAGAGTATACTTAGATACAATCCATAAAAGTATCCATATTAATATTGTTTTCAAGCACAATATATACTGTTTTTCACAGGTTTTTAATCTCAATCTTAATGTAGGAATTTAGGTACTTATAAAAATAGATAAGACTAAAATATTTACACATAAAAATTAGCAACTATCTATCCGGTGGCCAAAAAACTCGATGACTTTTAATCAATATTCGTATTGAATAACATTAGTAGGCTATTACAAGGCTGTGCGGATTAAAATAATAAGTGTCGAGTGTCGATAGGTAGGTGCCTTCCGCTGCGCGCCCAACGGAAACGCGCCTCGTGACTCACATGAGGTGCGTGTACAACGTACAAGCTTTTTATAATGCATCGGACACTAATACATATAATAAAATAACAAGATCAAAATAAAATCCTTTAAGTCACTAAAATGTTTAGTTGTTACTGATAATAAAATAACTTTTTTAAGTCTTTAGACTAGACTAGCTAAGTGTCGACTTTTAAAATATTGATTCAAGAAACGAAATTTATATACCTAATTGTTAATAACTTCAATAAGTAAGAACGCAAATTCAATTATCGTTGATAATTAGGTCAAGTGCTAATGTAATAAGGAAGATGAAATCGGCACTGATCTTACTCATACTGATGGTTACTCAAGCACAACGCCCCAGTATCTAGTCATGTCTGAACGCATAAGAGCAATGTATCGAAATGTAAAAAGTATATGCGTATGTACCTATTCAAACATATGTGATTTTTTTTTTTTTATGGATACCGGATGGCAAACGAGCAGAAGGACCGCCTGATGGTAAGTGGTTACCTTCGCCCATGAACATCTACAACACAAGAGATGTACTAGATGCGTTGCCAACCTAGAGGATACAGATGGAAAGGGAGGATAATGTAGTAGTCCGCTATCGGAACCACCACATTTTGGGGAAAGGATGGGTGGGAAAGGGGAAAACCTGGCTTACATGCCATCGAACCGGAACACATCATAAGATATTTTCTCGGTTCGTCTTTGACATGATAGTGGTCGCGAGCCAGACGGAGGACGAACCTCCTACCACCAAACAAAATTACTAAGTCTGTAGGTATTTACTATAAAGTTGCAAAGTATATAGTATAATAATACAATACAATACCAATTTATTATTATTCTACGACTTGAAGTAATAGCTCGCTTTTATTTTATTTATTAAAATTTAACAATATGGTGGCCCTAACAAGAACAACACTGGTACTGTCCATTGTCTCCCGCGCACATCATAAACTAAGCTGTAACTGACTTTTTGCGCAACATAATAAAGATGTCATTCAAAAGACTATTATTATAAGCGTCATAAAAGGAAAATTTGCAATGAATTCTATGGTAGAAATTTAACAATGCTATTTTGAAATACATTGCACTTTAATTATAACTCACACATTTAGTTTGTGATTTTCTATAATAAATAAATGATTAAGCAAGCACTACTTTGGAACGAACATATTTGTTTTTCAAATACATTTTCTATAACAATGTAGGTAATTGAAGTGTGTGACTCGGCAATAAATAGAATACAACACTTTTTATAATAACATAAAAATTAGTCTATATTTGTGAAAGTTAATCAAAATTACTGTGTAAGTCACGCCGAATCACGTTCTGCATTTATTTCTCAAGTTTTTAAGGAAAAGTGTAGTATAGATATATTTGATTACATATGAATTAAGTTTTAGGCAGATATATATTATAATATATGTCAACAGATAATAAAGGGTGTCCCAAAATTAACGCAAGATTTGACTTTGCCGCCATTTGCTATTATATGCATTATTCATTCGCTATTAAAAGACAAAAATGGCATTTTCTATTTAATTCAAATCTTGCGTTAATTTTGGGACACCTATATAACGCCTTAATGTATTAAGGATAGCAGAAGAGATTAAGATATCTTTGATTTTGGTGATTTTTACACGTAGTTGATCAAACTATTTTAACTGGATTTATCGCGTATATTTTAGTATTCGTAAACACATTAATTCATAGGTCTACTCGTGACCACAGACGACTGTAAAGTGTTCGAAACGTTAGGTTTCCAAAACTGTATTTCCAAAAGCTAAAATACACGCGATCAATCCCGCTAAAACAATTTCATTTAATGGTATATATTGTTAGTAATATCCAACCGTTTAAGAAATATTAGGAATACATAGAATTATTTTGATGTTATTGAAGATATTTTAATAATGTTAAATAATTATGTTCTGGTGTTATAATTTAGGTAATGATTTTTAGATTTCTAAATTTCCATTTTTCAATATCGTATTCGATCGTCAAAATTAGTGTGTATTAACATTAAATCTCTAAAAAACTGATATGTACTTAAGAGTATTAAGTGTCCTGTTCTGTTTGTAATTTAGTAGCTTTTAGAGTATTAAGTGTGTATTCTATCATCATCATATTTCGTGAAGAAAAACTTGATGTCCACACCTGTTTATATGAAATTTGGGACACAACATTATATGGAAAAAGAGGGCAGAGAGCCAAAATTATTTATAATATTTATTCAGAAACACAATTAATTAATAAATAGAATATGGTACATTTGTATCGTTACATAGATACATACACGTTACGAAGATAACGCGTATTTTAGACGTCAATGGAACTATTAACTAACTCCTTAGTGGAAGTTATGTTAATTGGCGAAATGAACTACCATTGTTTACTTTGGTGATGTTCACTACGTAAGTGCTGTGTTAAACAATATAATAGCATAATTAAAACAATAGGTCCGTCTTATATCCAGTATATTTATTAAATTGATAATATCAGATCAGCAAGTATGCATTTACACTCAAATATACATATGTCAAAAATATTAAAATAAGGTACATAGGTGTCATCCACATTACATATAAAAAAATCATGTGACATGCACAGGTCGAAATATTAACATTTGAAGTTAATTTTATATCAAACAGAGAGCATTTACAGGATAAGTGCTAAATATATATACATACAGTAAGAGTTAATTGCATGGGGTTTATATAGTTTTTCATATTATTAATATTATAATACTGCCTTCAGACATGCACCACATATTAAGTACTTTACAATTTATATCAAATTTTAATCTTAAATAATAATAAATGCGCTACAAGCCTCGCAAAAATTATGAAAGCGTATTATGTAAGGATTTTTGAAATTTTAAATCAGTCATAGTCATATTTATTAACATTAGGAATGTATAAATCATTTCTAATAAAAGGTCACTGTAATTCGTCATGATTTTTCATTCGCTCTTAATCATCTTACAAATCTAGCTAAATAAACATAAGTAATGTTACTATATTGTTTGAATAAATTATTCACTTCAGACAAAGCAAAAAGATAACTGTACCAATGAAGGGGATGAGCTGGCCTGCTTACGAAATAAAGCTGACTCATAATTGAAAGGACATCGCGAGGTCTACATCATAATTGGGTTACCGTTGCAATCTCTTCGTATATTTTTATTAACATTATTTTCATTTCCTCATCCTTAGAAACTTACAGTTAAAAATCGCATTTATTTGACACTTTTGAATTATCATCATCTATTTAACGATCTTAAAATAATAAATAATTCACATGATATCACAAAATGCATGCACGTAGCATAGAACGAATCGACACGCCCTGATGGCGGCCAAACGTAGCTGTCCAATGCGTCCATGTTGGAACACAACACTATATATTCAATCTTTATCCCGTAGTAATTCAGATTTAGCACCTTTTTCGTTACCGTGAAATGAAAAGTTCGCACTGTCCTTTTGTTTATAAGCTTTATCGAGTTTTGCAGCGGGGAGATCGTTATCAGCAGGCGGGGCTGTGGTTACTATCGGTGTCGGTTTTGGATCTATGTTTTCGCAACGGCAAAATTCTTGTAACCAACGTTCTGAATTGTAAGAAGGTCCTTCTCCACCCAATTCCGCAGGTAAAATGTCTAGTGGTAGTGAGTCATGTAAAGTGGATAGATTATTTCCATGAAGTACTATTCGTTCCCTTGTTTTCGCTTTGAGATATGGTTTAATTACTGCAAGCGCAGTTTCTACGTACCATGGCTGTCCTATAAAATGTATACTTTTAAATCTCACTGGCATACAATCCTGCAAACAATCGATCATCATTTTTAAAACTTTTGCTTGTAAACTACACGACTGTTTAAACGTGAACTCAGTCCAATCTACAATAATTACATATCCATTAGCTTGATTCTGTGATTCGTTGAGAGTCCGTTCCAAGGTAAGAAGTAAAGCCCTAAACACTGACAAGAGCGGGCAAGCATGCGGAGTCCAATTAGAAGCAAACATGAGGAGCACGCAGCGACCGAGCCGGTCTCGTTGCGCCAATACGCCCGGAAGACCATCGGCGAGAGCTCGCAAAACCCCGCCGTCCGCAGACGCCCATAGTTCGGGATGTTCCCGACGGTGTTGATGGTAACGTATCAACAGTTCAAAACTTTGTTGTACATCGTGTTTGCGCGCGTATAAAAACCGCCGTAGAAAATTGTCGTCTTGACATCGACTTTTGTCTCGAAGGGCCAAGTTGAGACTTGAATCGACGGCGTCTTTGAGGCCGGCTAGTGCACGTTGCCTGTCTCCATCGGTGAGTCTTTTCCTAGACACGTCACAAAGACGTTCATTTTGCAGCTGGCGCAGCCTCCAGTCGTACTCGACATACTCGTTCATGTTCAGTGTAGATATGAGTCATGCGTCCTTTCACCGGTGCGGCGGTATACTGCGCGCGCGCCGCCTAGAGCTCGAGGCCGACTGCGCGCTGTGTTCGCTCCGCGCGCCGCCGCCATCACGATTCGTTCATTAAACCGCATAATGCTGCCTTTACGTTCACTAAACATTCTAGTTACTTGCCCGAATGACTCTAATATGGGATATTAGAAATTTACGTATGTTTATAATATATGATAATAAACATGTCACTAATAAAGATAAAATATTTGAAAAGGAAAAATTAGTAAAGTACTTACACTGTAATTTTATTCCACCAGCTCAACCATATTTTTACGAGTATGGTTGAGTTGGATCGGACAATCGTGGAGTTTTCATTTTAATGTTATGTTTACTTAGTATATATTTATTATATCTAATACGAACAGTATTTATATAGAACAATATGAGAGATGAAATATGACGCAAGGAGTGTTTACTTTCAATGATATTATCAAAAAGCATAGTCGAGTAGTTTAAACGAAGCATAACTTACCCAGGCAAAGCGAGTTATAAATAAAAGAAAAACTGAAGGTTGACTATATACCGGTCAATTGGCTGGCTGGTTTCTGCGATGACGTCGGCTGCGCGTGCGTGAGTGACCGACACACTGAGAGAGCGAGACGCCGCTCTACACAGTGCACTCGTACGCCATTATTTCGATGAAGCCTTATAAGCAAAGTATAAAAACGGATGGCCGAAAATCGTATAACGTCCGCGCTTTGTTCACTATATCGTTTTCGTAACCGTAACCGGTAACTCATTACTCGTGTGGCATTTATAAACGCCATTCCATATTCATGCTCTAGTAGACAAATTTAAATACGACAAATTAATACCTGCTCAATTGGTTGGATATCGTACCTTATTCTATTATTATTATGTCTATTTATAAATCCTATAATAATAGGAAACAAGTAAAAACATTTGTAAATGTAAAAAGTTCGTTACAAATGTAACAACTAAAGTATACGGGCGCAAAGAATTATATATTTATATAAATACGTCACATCCTACGTTAGACATCAACGAACGCAAGCGTACAGTAGAATAGAATACCTATGACTATATGCTATATCCCTCAGGGTTCACTTTCTCTTTGTAAAGTAGGCCTTTTCATATTTGGATTAGATACGGACGGAGAATAAGTAAAATTTTCCGGGTTTTATTAACATTAGAGGTAACATTTATTACGTTTCGTTCGTTACTGACCCATTAAGTGAACATAAATGTTCATCAGTCGTGATGTACATTACAAGGGCAATGACTTCTAAAAAATTAACTGTGGCGTTGCATCGCGTGGTCGTTGACTCGGAGCCGTGCACTGGCTAGGTTCGAGGTAGAGTAAAAATAGATTTACTCAGCGCCCTGAGATGCGAAGATTAGCCCTACATGAGCATACCACCTTAGAGTGCGTACACAAATGGTGATGCATCGTTGAATTCTCAACTAGTCGGCAAAAACATGATAAATCACCTCTTTGCTATTCACATCATGTAATACACACCGTGATTGTGTAATGATTTTTTAATATTATTCTCGTTTATCATTGTACCTTTACATCTATAGTAAAACTTAAATAGCTATTCTTTAAAAGAAATACTAAAGTAATTAACCGATTTTGTTAACCGTAACCGAGATGGAAATTCATCAAAATCGCAGTTAGACGATTAACTATTAGTGTCCTGAACTGTAAACTTTAATTTTGTACTTAGATTTAGTTAGCAAAAACTTTAAAACCGGTACTAGCATCTATATACTATATGTACTTGCATAATAATAATTACTGTTGCTATGAGATTCAAATACTAAACAAAAAACAAAACTAGGGCTCTGGGAAATGGCAATCGATATCAATAGATAAATGTTATTGATAACTTATCAAAATACGCGATACTATTACAAGTACACCATGAATAGCAGAATATTAAACAATTACTGAATAATGATGAGACTATTAAATTAAATATATATAATTAAATATATACCTGTTGCTTAGAATATATAATTAAAATTATTTAAAAAAATATATCATTATACGTATACAAACGCCTGTCGTGGCGTAGAGACACGAGTGTGCGACTGTAAATGCGAGAGGTTGTGGGTTCGATTCCCACACCAGGAAATGTAAGAGTTTAGTATTTAAATTTCCTCGGTTTGGTAACAAAGCATAGCGCACTGTTGAGTTCCGCCACTTAGCACGCAATGCCTCAATTCGGTGGAAAATGAGGAACGGAGTATCTAGACACTAGGTTGTCAGGTTCCCTCTGCCTACCCTGCTATATTTGAGATACAGCGTGGAGCTAAAAAAAAATATTACGTATAAAAATAATTACAAACAAATGTTTGATATGAGGAAAATTCTATGATATCAAATATTAGGCAAATACGATATAGTATAATAAGAATATTACTTATTTATTCATTTTTTTAATAAAGTGCAAAGTTTCAATTTCTCGTTACTTAATTTAATTATATTTTTTTTAACAAAATGTACGCACACCTGGCTCGTGTTGGCGTCTGTGCAGTTGACTGAGCAGCTGCACCCCGTGGAACGACTTCCTTTTGCCCGTTTATAGTATTTAAATTAAAACATAATGTCACAAAACTTGTTAACTGTCAAACCGTTCTGAATTTACAATAATACTATATATTATCTAACATATGTCTTTTCTGATAAATACACCTTGACCAAATGGAACAGCGTCTGACTGAGAATGATCACATATTATTCCAATTCCTAATATGGATAATATGGAGGAAGAATATAACGCCTGTCGTGGCGCAGAGGCACAAGCCTGCGGCTGTAAGCGCTACAGGTTGTGGATTCAATTCCCACTCCAGGAAATGTTAGTATTTTCATTTCCTGGACTTGGTAACAAGGCAAAGCGCGGCGGCCTCCATTCGGCGGAAAGTGGGGAACGAAATTGTTGTAAGAGAACGGAGTGTCTTAACACTAGGTTTTCAGGTTCCCTCTGCCTACCCTGCTGATACAGCTACTGCGGATACAGCGTGAAGTTAAAAAAAAAGAAAAATAATATGGAGGGTAAAAGTAAGGAGGACCATCTTGTATAAGGTACAAGTTGAAAAAGTCCACCTGTAAACAGCAAGCTATTATAGGATAACTAACCGAAATAGCTCTAGCGGAAATGATATGAATATAGCAATTTTAAACAAAATCTTCTCTCCATAATAAATAGTTAACCCCATCATGGCGTAGTTGAGGCGTCCTGCACAGAACTCAATGATTGCAGCTTAAAATACATACAAGGTATTTTATAGAATTGCTTACATTTAAAATGTTATTATCACTCCTTCAGTTCGGTTAGGTCTTGCAACAAGATAACGCGATGTCTGTATGAAGGGGAATGGATAACATAATGGACCATCAATATACTCTCTCTGCCTAATCGACGTCTGTCGAAGATACGCGTGGATAATAATAATATTTTATTATTATATTTAAATACTATTTACATTTGGCCCGCAGGGCAGCTTGTGGCGAGTGGTTGGGGAGTGGCGACCCCACGGACCTGAGACCTCCAGAGGGGAATTGTAATTTATCCCCCGCCGCTTGCCTTCATTGGCCGGCAGAGTGGAGCGCAAGAGCTATATGCTCGGAAGGGCGGAAGTGCTCAATCTGCGTAATAGCGGGGAAACCCGCTCACGAGCTCACTCGCGATGGTGAAACCGGTGCACACCTCTCGACACCCTTAGCCGACCACACCGATGTTGCGCCCAAGGCACTACGCCGCTTTGCCCATCTAGTGGGAGGCGAGTCACCGTCCGCTAACCTTTCAATTTGAGACTGTTGAAAAGGCGGACGTCCGATAGTCAGATCGTCAGATAGTCAATCAATAGCCCAGTACTTAGTCCATCCAAACTCCATTCCATAGCCCTGGTTTAGTTTTCCATATGTTCCATAGCTCCTACGCATTGACCGGAGACCATCTCTGAGCAATTGACTATGGTTACTCAGAGATGGATCCCGGTCAATGCGTCAGATTAAAAAATATTGTTGTCTCAAAGGGGCCTCTACGTGTTGGACCTGTGTCCCCACGCAAGCCTTCCAAAGGACCGGGTTCCTTTGAACCCGAGAACCTGTATCGAGTTACATTTGTATAATATATATAAAAGAAAGAAATATAAATATAACTTAAAATATGGCACAATAACTAAACATTACACAATTTTGTGCGTTAGGTGATATTAATACGTATTTTTAAAACGGAACAAACTAAGTAGCCATTACAAAATAAATATGAGAACTTACTTCAAAATGTACATTATTCTATTTGTTATTTTTTTACAAGATAGCTTTTGTTTTAATACTTTTAAAATGGAATAAACACAACGAAAACCAATTTATGTATGTATTTATAATTTCTAGAATACAAATTGCATAACATTTTAGTAAAAATGCAATAGTTAACTTCTAACATACTTATACGAAATATAGCCTCCTTATGTATCATTACTGTCTTGAGTAATGGTTTTGAACCTTGAAATTTTTGTTACCAATTTTTAATTGATAGCCTTCACTTGTGTATAAAGTAAGATAAGCACTTTGTTTGAACAACACGTTTAATTAATTTTCGAAGAAATATAAATTCAAATTATACTGTCTACATTGTGCTTAAAATATCATGACCAAGGTACTCTTGTAAAAATAACAACAAAGCACTTCATCTTTCGAATACATGTTTTACATAATCACGTACATGGCCATTAAAAATTAACAATAATTGGTAATGGAATGTAAATTGACTTTCTATACTACGCTATATATTTTTCAAATAAATGCATAGCATAATAGTTACAGTGATGTTTTTTAATTAAAAAACTATAATATTTATCTTGACCTACACAGATTAAAACATGGACCAGTAGGTTTTACAATATTTTTTTTTAAAACTTTAACAATAGAAAATAAAACAAGGTTGTATTATGCAACTGCAAGTGGAACACAATCGTATATAATTATGACCTGGCATTATTATTACATACGTAAGGTAATAATATATATATTTTTCAATAATATCAAATGTCTTTACTATGACTAAACAGACTTGCTGATATGCAACTTCGGATTTTTTTTATAAGTAGTCAATTTACATGATGCCTACGTGTTTTTTTGTAACTTACTAATATTTCTTTAATTCTTCTCGCTTTAATAAGGCAAATCGCAATATAGAGTTCCGTCAGTCGAAACACAATGTTTCGAATTTTAGCGGAAAAACTAGATATTTTAGAAAAGGCAGAGAGAAGCTAGTATAGGTCATTAAATGGGTAAAAACAAGAACCTGAGAAATAAAACGAACTCTTTAATAAGATTATAATGTCTATCAGCAAAGATTTTAACAGTTATAATATTAGACAATTTAAATCAGAACGTAATAAAATTTTATCGATCTATAATCTATATGAGCATGCTATTTTTTATCGTTGAGAAGCCAAGAATTTCCGAGTGATAGCGGGTGACATTTCTGATATTTTAAAGTAATCGGTTATATATCAACTTGTTTACAATAATCACGGAAGCATAGAGTTGTACCCTCCGAAACACTTTAAAGATATTTTAGTTCACTGCTGAGGATTTAGGTACATTTACAAAACAATGCTAACACAAAATATTTTTATATCTTCACGCTGTATCCCGCATATAGCGGGGTAGGCAGAGAGAACCTGAGAACGTAGTGTCTCAAACTCCGTTCTCTTACAACAATTCCGCTCCCCAACTTTCCGCCGAATTGAAACGCCTGTCGTGGCGCAGAGGCACAAGCGTGCAACTGTAAACGCGACAGGTTGTGGGTTCGATTCCCACTCCAGGAAATGTTAGTATTTTCATTTCCTGGGTTTAGTAACAGGGCAAAGCGCGGCGTTGAGTTCCGCTCAGCACGCAATGCCTCCATTCGGCGGAAATATTTTTATGCCTTCATAATTTTTAATAATACTTGAAAAAATATTATTATATAAAAGAAGATCTTTTTGTTAATATATTTAACATTGACCAGTATTGAAACTGGAGAAGGTTACGTAAGAAAATAATAAAAAATAACTTAAGTAATGATTCACTTAATTTATGGAACAATGTGGCAGCTCATATAGGTTCCTTTTTAAGGAAAGTTTTTGACGTTGGGTCTCAAGACATATAAGGTGGTATTCCTTCCATTATTTATTTCATTTATTATATAGTTTTGCTATATTTCTGCTGTTAATATATTTAGCATGTGACAGAGTATGCAAACGGAACCTAGTGTTATTTCACTCCGTTTACCATTTCCTCTCATTTAACGAATATTACGTGTCGAGTGGCGAAACTCAACGCTGCGCTTCCAAAACGAGGAAAAGAAAATAAATTAAAATATCCCAGAATGTGGATTAAAACCATGTCCAACATGTTAAGCGTTGCCTGACCGGCACTGTCCCTGGTGTCTGCGTCTATGCCACAATTGTAACAATTGATGTAATAAAATAATACGCTTAATATAATACCACTGTTTTGTATTTATTTTATTTATACAATCACAAATCTATCATTAACGAATGTTGAAGATGTCATTAAAAAGTGTTACGACGAATAATTACTTAAAAACAAAGATGAATCACCTTCTTGATTACTTTTCAAAATTTGAGACTGTGTGTGTTTTACTCAGGTACTGTGAATATCCCGTATTCTGCTTTACTTTTATTTGTTATTGTATAACTTATTCAATTATCGTTCAATGGTGGCAAGATCTAGATTTAGATTGAGTGTAATAGATCGTCAGCGATCCAATATTCAACAATGAGGCAAAAAGGACAAAACTTAATAAATAAACCACTAATAAGATAGGACTCTACATGCTAAAACTCATTGGATTTTACTTTATTTTAAATATTTTAGCGCAAATAGAATATTCAAAAATAAAATAAAATAGGACATAGCTGAAAATGCTTAAGTGCAATATGAAAGTAGAACACGAAATGATTGTTCGCTAGTTTACCTCAAGCTAATCTGCAAAGTGCGGGTGAACTATAAAAATAGAAAAGAATTGTTTAGTAATGTAAAAGTTGTTTTTGTATACTCTTTTTTTTTATTTTCTATTTTTTATTACTATTAGGTTTTTGTAGGTACTAAGTTTTATAATATAAAAGGTGCCAATTTATTTAATATGCGTAAAGAAAATTATTATAATATAATAAAAATATATATATATTTTTTTTATTGATAACGGACGGCAAACGAGCAGAAGGACCACCTGATGGTAAGTGGTTACCTTCGCCCATAGACATCTACAACACCAACACCACCGACATAATAAAAATATTTTAAATATTTATTGAAACCGCAGTAAAAAGTACAGTTTCCATAAATTTATTAATTATATCCATTTAGCAATTAAAATAAAAAAAATGGTAGTAAGCATATAAATATGTCTCATAAAATTTTACATTTAAATTAATAAATATAAAATAAATTATTCGATGCCGTTTCTTATATTTTGCTCCGAGACTTTATCTGATGTACATATTTATAATTAGTTTCGTATGCACTTGCATGCAAATTAAATGTTCATACCGTTCGAGAAATCTGGAGAGAGCGAGAGCATTGAGGCGTGTAAAGGCAGGTTTTACGTTACATCTACGTCAATACAATACAGAATTGCTAAGTGAATAATCATTACGCTTCAGTTATTTAATGAAAAATATTATCCACAAATTAGTATTCCATCACAATCCTTTTCAAACCCTACCATAAACAATAGCTCATATTTTATAAATGTACTTCCCCAATTCTTGTTAATTCTAAATTTATCCTAAACAATTTAAGAAATAGCAATTCATAATTATTAATTTGTCACTTAAAACGCAATTTCTCGAGGTACAGAAGGAAAGTAGAGAGCGGACTAAGCTAGCTTCTCTGACTAAAACCGAGATTCTGTAAAAAAAAACAATGTACAAGTATTTTCCACAAATTCAAAATCTTACCTATTAAAATGGAATGTAATACTTAGATTATATTTGCAGTTATATGTTAGCAATTACATACGTTATTGCAAATTACGAATCGTCAATTGAAGCAAAGTCGTGCATCACGTTTCGACATGGTAATCGTGGTAGACGACTGCTTATTGCCATTTTGTTAATTTTATACTTTGTGAACATTGTGGTATATAAAGAAAGAGTAAGTTATTTATATCTTACGAATTTATTTTAAATAAAAATATAAATAATGAAGTAGGTAAGTAGAAAAGTGACTGTGTATAGTATAGGGTGTCCCAAAATTAACGCAAGATTTGAATTAAATAGAAAATGCCATTTTAGTCTTTTAATAGCGAATGAATAATGAATATAATAGCAAATGGCGGCAAAGTCAAATCTTGCGTTAATTTTGGGATACCCTTTATAATTCTTTACCAAATTTTAATTACCAAATTTTTAATATATAAATCGGTAACCGCTTTTTTTTTATTCTTACATCTTGAAGTTACACTGAGAATGGCAAATGTTACAATTTATTTACTGATGAAATTGGAAGTGACATCAATTTCCCTAAAAAAAAATTGAAAAAAAAAATATATCTTGAAACAATAAAAGAAGAATTTTAGGATACAATTTGTAAAATGTGAACTGTATATAAATTAATAAATATTTTATTTACTCACAATAGCAATATCTTGTTTCAAACCTGTACATACGTAGGTACAATGTCACCGATTTAAATCAGAGCACAAAAAAAGAACCTCGCCACATAAAAGTTGTTAGGTTGGTTTTAAACTTGTTTATTTAAAATTTGTGCTCAAGTTTTTAGAACAAAATCTTTAAATGCTATACTGGTTAATACCCAGGGAAAAGTGACATTTAAGAATCCTTAACAATGTTAATCCAATCTTGAGTAGATTACATTATTAAATTTGCGAAAAGCTTGTGGCGTCGAAATTCTGAAGGTTCAAAAAATAATACGGTTTTGTCTGAAATATTTTATGTACATTTAATATTGTCAATAAAATGGAGATGATTTAATATAAAGTTACAATACAATGCATGTATTGTTATAGTGTTAAACCTTTGTTAGTTTTAAGAGGTTTTTTACTTAAGAGATTTTTTCTATTTGTTCATTGGAATTTTAATTTGGATCAATTGAACTTGCTCTAAAGAACGTGATGGACACTATCTTTTGTATACATCTGAACTTTGTCCAAGTCACCGAAGATTAAATGGTAACAATTATGCAATATGTATTTAAAAACCCTTAATAATTATTAACTATTTATATTTTTTTAAGTTTGCGCAAATATCGTGCTCCTGAAACTCGATGAAATTTATTAAACATTTGCGAATAAGTACGTAATGATTACAGCGGAAGTGTGTTAATTAGATACTGAAATACGTAATAGTAATGCATTTTATTTAATCACTCAACGAGGCAATATGTTGTACAAAGAATTTTAATTGGAAGGTAAAAATGAAGCGAATCTTAATATTACCAGTTAAAATGGTTTATTCATTTTTAATTGAGCTCGCTTCTCTTAAACGACGGAACTGTTGATTTATCAATAAAGCCACGAACAGTTTAATTAAAAATAAATAGTAAGTATGATTGTTAAGTGAAACTATGAAACTAGAAGCTAATTTTCTGATAAAAATCGAAAATGAAGTAGAAAACAGCGCTACAAACGCTTGTTAAGCATGTTTTCATCGTTATCAGACTATGTCGTAATAATTGCAGCTGTCGGGAAAAAAAACTACTGCCGCCATTTCCATCCGCATTACAACTCACAGGTCAATTTCTATTGGTCGATTGTTGCCAAACAATACCGGCGTACTGTTCAATAATCATGCTTATATGATCGCCTAGATGTAAAATCGTATTGGAGTACCTAGTAACTACCTACGTAACGTACAAGTACATGACTTTAAGCAATTTCATTATAAAAACAAAATTGAACGCATTTCGATTTGCGAGCGATACAGTTGAGTGATTCAATTCAAAATTATATTTAACAAAAACTTTCGGAAAAACGTTAAATGTTCTCGTTTAACACTAGATGGCACCGTGTA
>JAKGSA010000473.1:198-88638 GCA_033558755.1 Philaethria dido
GACTGTGTAGTATGCTGTTGGCCCTATTGGCCTCGACAGCGTCACCGGGTTTTGTGGGGGGCCGAGCTTGAAGAGCTCTGACCCTGGCTTGGCCTCCTCGGGAGGAGGACCATCAACTTAGAACTGCAGTGTCACAGGGGCGCCTCCTGCGAGGCCGAACCTCGGCTTGCGAACACTGCTTGTAGTGGGTCTGCCTATCTTAAAAAAATGATACTCGGAGACATTATACAGATTGAGAATGAAAAAATATCTAGCGTTTTCAAGTTTTATAACAATTAGGTATTATTATATTTTATCGTTATTCTATAAATAAAAATAGTTACTCGTAAAACTTGATTATTAAAAAAATACTATACAAGAGCGCGTGTACCTACATTATACCATACCTGGCGTTGTTACAATTCCATTTCACGCTTTGGCCAGCAGCCATACGGATCTACCCGGCTTCAAGGTCTCTAGCAAATTGTACATATTTTCAGTTAAGTTATCTTTCTCGACCTTGGCGATATAATAATTGTGGAAAATTCTCATACTACGTTAATTATTCATTAAAAGATTAATTAATTTTTATTACACCTAAACATTGTTTAATTTTTAAACCATTTGGGTATTTTAATGTTTCTACAGAATAAAATAAACTAATTTACTCTTCCAACAAGTATTTCTAAGAAAATTTCAATTTTGTCTTTTAATTAAAACGGTAAACGCCCATAGCTAACGATAGAAAATTGAGGTCTTTCGTTACGAACCTATAACTAAATCGCGATCCGCATGGTTTGTTGTGAAGTGTTATTGATAAAAAAGGTTACGTTCTAAGCAGGTGAAATCGTTGCGAAAGCTGTAAGTAGAAGTACTTGCAGGTAATTAATGTACAACTACATCTAATTTCTGACTAATTGCTACTTGTTTATGATCAAAACTATCATTAAAACTTTATTATTATGAAATCCTTAATATACATAATATACCGTACATTTTTCAAATGATGTGTATTTTATTTACATCATAAGAAACATACTCAGTATGAGTATATCGTATAACGAAAACAATACATAATTGCACAAAATAAGTATTGTGAAGTCGATTGTTCATTCTTGCAATATTGTCTGAGAAACGTTTCTTACTGGTTTTACAACATCATAGTGTTGTAACCTGCTGCTTAACTGTAAGTCTGTAACCACGAAGATTACATTTTTATTTAGTCGATACAGCGTGGCCTAGTATTTATTTACCTACATTTGAATTTTTACTTTTAGTAATAAGCTTGATATTTAATTATTGTTTAAGAATTTCAGTTTGTTTTATAACGATTATTATGATATTACTTATTATATAAACATGTGGTGAAGAAATGCTTAATCGACGAGGTAATCCTTAATGGTCGTTGATTCATATTTCACTTGTAAATTTTTATGTTTAATTTTAAATCCTTAAAATTAAACATAAAAATATAATATAGGTTAGGTGGTAGGAGGCTCGTCCTCCGACTGGCTCGCGACCACTATCATGTCAAAGACGAACCGCCAAATATCTAATGATGTGTTCCGGTTCGATGGCATGTAAGCCAGATTTTCCCCTTTCCCACCCATCCTTTCCCCAAAATGTGGTGGTTCCGATAGTGGATATATTGTCCCCCCTTCCATCAGTATCCTCTAGGTTGGCAACGCATCTACAACATCTCCGGTGTTGTAGATGTCTATGGGCGAAAGTAACCACTTACCATCAGGTGGTCCTTCTGCTCGTTTGCCATCCGTTATCAATAAAAAATATATATATATATATATATATAATAAATGCGAAAGTGAGTTTGTTTGTTACGCTTTCACGCGTAAACTATTCAAGCGATCATCATAAAATTTTGTTCATATATTTTTAAGAGCGTAGTCAAGCACTTAGCATAATTTAAAAAAAAACACATTAAAAAGAAATACCAAAATTATTTATACTAGGATATAAAACAATAACAAGAATATACGCAATTCAACGTGAAGGAGGCATGTGCTTATTCAATTTCTTAAACTAATCATTGTTTAATTTAGGTGCTTTTTATTGATCATTGACAGGGCTCATTTAAGAACAGCATTATGAGTGAAGCCACGGGTGAAAGTTAAAAATTTTTAGCTTCACGCCGTATCCCGTACACAGCAGGATAGGCGGAGGGAAGAGTACCTAGTGTTATGACACTCTGTTTTTTTTAACATTTGCTCTCACTTTCCGCGAATTTAGGCAATGTGTTGAGTGCATATGTATCAATAATAAAGTGTAAAGTAAAAATAAGGTAAAGCTAGTATATTATGGTAGATAAATTAAATAATACCTATGCAAGGTCACAAATGAGTCTTCACTACAAGCAGTGTTCCGTAAGCCGAGGTTCGGCCTCGCAGGAGGCGCCCCAGACACTCAGCAAAGTCGAAGTTGATGGTCCTCCTCCGAGGAGGCGCTGCCAGGCTTCAGAGCTCTTCAAGCTCGGCCCCACAAACCAGTGACGCTGTCGAGGCCATCATTAGGCCAACAGCATACTACACAGTCGAAAAAAAAAAAAAAAAAAAAAATGAAACTGTAGAGAATCAATTATACTTCCTATTGTTACTGCCTGTTTTGCAATGTGCAAAATAGTATAAAATAGTTCAAATACAATGCTGATTTCGGCGTTAATAACTGCAATACAGCCGAAAATAATCGCACAATTTTGTTTTTCTGATGTCCTAAATGTTGAAATGAACAAATAAATAAATAAATAAATAAATAAATAAATAAACTAAGTGTTATATAAAATTTGATATGCATATATGCAATATATGACTTTCTGAATATGCATATATGCACATATCATGCAATTCTTCAACTGTATTAAGTATATTAGTACAGATATTTTTTAAAGGTCACCTATTTTGTCTTCTGAGAACCGAACCACGAAAATGTTGTGGTTAGAATATCTCCTTTCTTAAGTTCCCACTGAAAGACAACGTCGAATTACAATTTTCTGCAGTTTATTTACATTATATTTAACAAGCATACAATTTATTTTTTTAACTGAATCAGATTTGCGTGAGTCGATCTAATTTTTCATGAAATGTGGACACTGATAGATTTATATGAACATAACTTTTACTATCAGTTGTTTCCTAGAAACTAATATTATATAAAGTGTTATATTTGCAGAAGAGTATGAGGACCTACTTTTTAAATCATTGTGTTTTGCGAGGCGACAAACACCGCAATTTACTTTACAGATAAAAGTAATTAAAATACAATCATTCCCCGAATCCACAATCACAGGGTGTATAGTCAAACACTTTCAAACCGTGCACGCCACAATGGTATCAAATATTAATCAAATTGTTTAACAATGATAATAGGAATACTATCATTTATAGTATCAAAATTCATTAAAATAAAGTTCTTTAAGAAATCTTGCTTTTCTTATACAAGTTTCCTATATATAGACTAAGATTTTAACAAAAGGCAACTGACTTTATATAAAATACCCGTATAAATCAAACATTTTTGACTAAATTTAAATAGGATCACATCAGAAGCAAGCACTAGCTATCATATAAAAAATGAGTCATCAAAATTGATTTACCCAGTAAAAATACAGTAGAATTGACGACCTCCTTTATTTGAATTTGGTTAAAAATATTAGTATTTTCTTGTGTAGGCACTAACTTTTCTTTTGCTGTACTACAGAATGAAGATCTATAAACTGTATTGGTTACCATATACGGAGTACGCAAAATTTAATTGAAATAATATCAATTTCTACGACAAAGCAGTCTTTTGAAAACTCAAAATGATATATTTTGACATTTACATAAATTTGTACATAATTAAGCAAAAGCAGTTTTTTTATAGTCTGTTACACATTAGGAATCTGTGACATTACAATATGCATATTGTTTGCCTTATTTTCAATTTTACCCATCTGTTCAATTTTTACAGAACGCTACGTCAATGTGATTTAATTAAATAAAATGAATAGAAATTGCGGTAGAAGACTTGCTGAGTTTCAAGATGAGCACTACTGCGCAGGAAATGTCACAGGAAATTTCCGCCGCTCATCTTCACTGCGGCTGCGCGGTGAGAAAATGGTACAACGATCTCCTTTAACAACTAGAAAATATATTCCAATTATCACGGAAAATACAAACCAAAAACAACGAAGCGATGGCTCTCGTCTTCCGGAGCCTAGCCATCGTCCTCGCAGCCAAGTAAGTTGAGTATTGCATTTATAATATGTAGCTTTATTTGTTGCCACGGCTACTATGTGGATACAAAACTTGCTATCTTCAAAGACTTAAGTCTAATTACAACATTATAATACTTTACATAGAAATAATAATTGTATACAAAAAGTAGCAATTCATTGTTAATTGTTTTTATTTCAGTCGTTTAACTCAAACACACAAAATAAACCAAAGAAATCCTGTTTGAAAATACAAGAACCGTGCATAGACAGACATCTAAGCATGACAGACTCGGCTCATACGCCACCTGGTTCACCTGAGGATTTACCTGATGATGAATCTCTTCACAGTTACGGCAGCGCGGCGACAGCAGCTTCAATTGACGCTGGATATGCACCTTTTAATGGCACCACATTTAGTGGACGCTCCATGCGTTATGTGTTGCATTGTTCTTCACATGCTGGTTTAGCAGGAGAGGAATATCTAACGCCAACACAGCGTGCCCAGAAACAAATCCGTCGCCTTAAAAATCTACTTAGCCAAGCAAAAAAAGACTTAGAAAAGAAAGACAGTGAAATATTCCAGCTCACAAAAGAAGTTGTTGAGTTGAGATTATATAAAGCATCAATATTCTCTCCAGATGAAAAATCAAATTCTAGTGAGATTGTAACTGTAAGAGAAAATAATGAGGAACATTCTATTGAGGATGAGAGTGTTAAAATATGTAAAAATAGATCCTATGACATTACTGACAGTCCTCTTTTTAAAGGTCAAACACCAACTCGCTGTCGGAATGAGATGCAGGGGTCATTTACTGATTCAGGACATTTTGATGATCTCACAAATTCTTCTCTACATTCAAAAGAGTCAGTTCACATGTTGACCCATGATGCATCCTGTATGACAGATATTGGTGACAGTGATGAAGAACGTCGTAGCTTGATATCTTATTATGAAAAGAAAATAGAAGATGTCATGAGAGCTCATGTTGGTGAAACACAGGAAATGAAAAAGGCTCATAATGATAAAGTTGAAGCTTTGTTACAGAAACTTGCCGATGTCAATACTAGATATTGTGAGTTGTTGCCAAACTATGAGCAAGCTAAAGAAAGGATACATGTTCTAGAGAAGCAGTTGGAAGAGGCTAGTAAACAATTAGAAGATGAGGAAAGTAGACATAAGTCTATATATTTACAAATGTATAACAAAGGAAGAGAAGCAGCCAAGTTTGAATCGGATAAGGTAATTATTATTCAGATCATTGGATTGTTGCTATTAGAATAAATAAATTATAAATATTAACAAATTATTTAGTTATTTGTTTTCTATGTACATTCCTTTGAATCTTTTCAGGAGGTTGAGCCGGAGCCAAGCACCAGCCAACTTAACCGTGTATCCGTTGAAGAGTTGTTAGAACAACTACAGATAACCCAGACAGAGCTCGAGAATGTCCGAGTAAGCTATGAATATATCTAAATTGTAGATGCCCAGCTAACCAACTCTTTAGCAAAATCCAAAGCTACATTCTTAACAACAATCATATTTAGATTCATTTAAAGTTAATTTCAAACTATTAAAAGCTAACATTTACTGTGTGGTGTTAAATTCTTTTTGAATTTATAGAGAATGTATTTCTATATAAAAAAATATACCTACTATGCACACTAAAAGCCTGATTAATAACTTTTCTAAATTTAAATAACAATTAAATGTTTACTTAATTAAATATTTTTGCTGTTATGGTAACATGATTGTTATATATATTATCTATATATAAATACGTGAAGGAAAAACTTTGGATCCCTTTTTACGAAAATTACGCGGACGGAGGAGCATGAAACTCGGCACACTTATAGTCTATACAGCGAAGGGGTGCACAATGATTATATTTTCTAAAAATAATGCATAAAAATATATTAAATTAATAAAATAAATGTTACACACACTACAATGGCTTGACATCCATGTTTATACAAAGTGACATATACGTCACTACGCAATGCGTTATTAACGCATTTACGGGGACACTAGTAATATTTAATAAAGTGATTAGATTTAATAAAGAATGTTAAATTTCTCCATCAAAGGGTTTAAAATATAGACAATCTTTATTGATAATTTATATAGACAGTCGTCAAATAGATGCAAGTTCTTAATCTGAAATAAATAATAAAAATATAATAATTATGTACCATGCTAAAAATAATCCTTGAAAATCGATTATTAAATATATTTGTTAATTGGGCCGCGACAGTAGTGTGTAAGTAGTCGCAATTAACAATCGCTCTAACGTGTAGTAATTACAGGACACGGCATTCACAGCGGACCGAACTACAAAGTCACAAGTACTTCTAAGTGCAAAGGAGGCTGTTTCTTTATGGGTCCTAGGAGCTCGAAAGGTTGGAGTACACCCAACAGATTAAAAAATCGTTTTTTTTTTTTTCATTTACACATTGCTTTAGTGCACAGGTCTTATTATTCCATTCAGTACTTTTGACAGTTGCGGTCGTAAATTGTTGCTAAAGCAGTATGGAATGTTGCAATTATTTGCTAATTTTTTATTTTAATTATATAGATATATATTTTTAGAAATATTGATAAATTATCTATGCTTTGGTGCACACAAACTAAAACTAAGTGTCGCAACAATAGGTCCTCTCTACATACCTTAACGAAAGTGATGTAAGACATGCATGTTTTATAAAAAAAAAATGATTTATTTACTTTTTATTATTTTTTATTTTTCGATATTATTATTTAATTTTTCAGTCACTTAGATTTAAAATTCACTGTAATAATGCATTCTTTAATTGCTGGATTATGAAATTTACATACACCGGGAAGGTAATAAAATTGTAGCTTACACGCAATTTCTCAAATTATGTGCGCAATTCAAAACCATATTCACTTTTTATGACCTCATCTGTCATAATTTAGAACATTTTGTGTAATTTGTATTATATACTGCATTACTTATATAGGTATTATATAAATATGCTAATTTCATATATTATGTGTAATAATAGGAATTTTAGGCATATTTATTTGGTAAAGGTGATTGTTGTATGGGCTAACTTTAAATCAGACCCAGGAGTAAAAGTGATAATAACATTTTTTATATGAATTTAAACAGTTATATGAAGAATTTCTGATTATTTAATATGCCATTTTTAGTAAATATATGTGTTAATTTTTTATTTGAATTCACCTATTTCTTACTGTGTTGCTATTCTGTCATTGTACCTATATCATACATGAAATTCTTAATATATCATAATATTTTAACACCCTTAGTAGTATACACTTCTAAAAGGTAGACTAGTTAGCTTTTTTCTTAGCTTTGCATGCTATTTTTTGAAACAGCCTCTTTTGGTTATTTGGTGGAAGTACTTGGATAATAATGTTATAAGGTATACTTTAAGATTACAGATGTTGTAACCAAGCACCCTATTTTTAAGACAATGTTATAAAATAACAATTAAAAATATTTCTAAAAACAAATTTATGAATATAAATACAACATTGTTTTATAAGGTGCCTTTCGAATTCTCTATACTTTAAAAAAAATTACATTGCTTGCTTCATTTGAAATTGTAAAGTCCGGAGAATCTCGCAAGTATTTTGGATGGTAATATAAACTTAATGTAGTGTAAATTATTATGTTATTGGTTATTTTGGTTTTATTTGTTTTGTCTTGTAGTCTTTTTTATTATTTTTGAAATTTATTTACATCATTATGATAAAATGATGTTTTGTTTAAGTACCTAGTTTTGTAGTATATGTGAAAATATTTTTAATTTTATTAGATTTTTGTAGATTTTTTAATGTAATGAAAGTAACTTTAATATATTAAAATGTAACTAAATCTGTTTCAGGCCATGTATCGTCGCATAGTGGAGTCGCAGAAGGGCAGCAAAACAAATGTAGATCCAGAGGTGACGTTACAATTTTTGAAGTCTGCCATTTATTATTTCTTAACAGACCCAGAAAACCATCAAGGACACCTAAACGCCATAGAAAATATATTAGGATTCACTGAAGCTGAAAAAAAGAATATACGCAAGGCCAGACTCACATAGACTGCTGGTGTGATAGCGTCATTAAAATGTTCGCCACTTAGTTAGATATAATTATTGCATGACCATTGAGACTAGTTAGACTTTATGTATACCATAAGTATGGCTGCACGTCGCTTTACGATGCTCATATTGTACTTAATAATATGGGTTAAGTATTATTTATGTTTATACTATTTTTAAATCCTGGTGGTTGTTTTTCCTATTTTTTTGAAACATTGTATCGAATTTATTTTTTATTTTCATCGCTATTTTAGTGATTTTTATTAGATTTTAAGGGCCAAAGAAACATTCCTTTTCTTTATTAAATTGTGCAATCTTGACCTCTATATTTTGTAAGTGTAACTGAAGGTTCTTTTATGACAATTATTTTAAGCGTTATTTTCATATTTTGTTCCTTTTTTATTTACTTTGTTTTTATTCTTATTTTTCTTTATTTCAGCATGTGATAAGTTTTTAATGTTTGTTCAAAGAATTTATTTGATTGTTGGCTTCGACCTGATAACTTAGAAGATTAATTTTATGTGTTTCCTATTAAAATAATGTAACAACTTCCTCGTACAATAAAATTGATCTTCTATAGCTATTAAGCTCAATGACTATTTTTATAAGTTTTATCGACGTTTTCTTGCCTTATAAGCTGCATCTGTGATTAGCATATTTATTAAATATTGCATAATATAAAATCATGCTTTATACATCCATCCTAGTAGTCCAAATATATTAAAAAAATACTCTTCTCAATTTGAAATTCCCAGAAATTAGGGGCTAGGTTTTAAATAAAGCTTAATAAATAAGTTATTTTAATTTTAAGGCCTGTACGCCTGTAAGGTTTAGTTGTTTAGTATGGCTAGTGTTGAAGCTAATTACTTAAGCAACGTCACATTATTTTAAGGCAAAATCATTGCAAATTTTAATTAATATTATTTGCAAATAAAATAAATAATAATTAATTCTGCGAGTGTCAAATTGAGGATGATTTTAAGAATCTTTATTTAATGGATGGACATTTGTGATTTTGCATAATGAATGATAATTTATAAAAAGAATGTCTATATGTACCTGCTGGAATGGTATATGTACTTCTTTATGTGGATAAGAATATAGAGTTGTGACTTTCACTGACAGCTATTATCTTGTGTTTTCAATAAACAGTGAATTTAAAACGAGTTTCATTTGTTCTGATAACCGTATAATCTTTTACATACAAATATTAATATGTATGTGGGTAGATGTTCATTGTTTAAGAATTTTTTTAGGTCGTTTCTTACTTATTTACTTTGAGTAACTAGTTCTCAGGCTTGCATTTATTCTTGCACTTTATAGTCAAAAACTCCCAAGTTTTTCTTTTACACATAAAACCCTCTTTTTGGCAATTTTAAACTTCAAATTTGTTTTATTCAATTATTTCAAATATATGTTTTATAGTCATCAATTTTATACTTTTTTTTTCAAAAAGGTGAATTTTAACAGAGCAAATTTATAATTCATATACATATGCACTTTGGTAATAATATAAGAAATAAAACGACATTGTTTAATTATTAAATATTTATTTAATAATCTAAGTAAATGTAAATTATTGGTAAAATACACGCGCGTAGAAATGAAATTAAAGCTAGAACAGACTTACACAATATTTTAAAATCTTATAAATTACACATTCGAGTGTTATGCAGTTATGCTATCTCTCCAAAAAAATCGGAATAATTATCATAAGTGAAAAGTATATTTTAAAATCACATTCTGAGGTAATTTCTATCATATTGGTACAATCACAAATATAAAATTATTCAATATGGCAGTACTATTTTTCATAAAGCATTCGAGCTTGTTTCTTTTCTTTTATATAAAATATTTGAATAGGTTGTGAGAGATAGCAAATCAGCAGAGTATTGGAAGACAGCAAACTGAATTAGCAAAAGATATGCTTATTTCATAGTACGGAATCGCGTTATTGCCATTGATTCATCGTAAAAATATCACAAAATATTTTATAGTAAATATTACATTGGCTGTTCGACTATAATTCTCAATATGTACCACAATAAATTAAAGAAAACATTTTTGTGTGTTGTGTAAATAGAAATAAATAACTTCTGAACATACAAAGCGTCATATGACTAAATACAAATAATGCAATTTACAGAATAAATGCATATTCACGTCGAATATTATAACCACTTTATAACTTAACGTAGAATATTATAACTTTACCCGAGTCGCAAAAAAGTAATATTATTTACAAAACCTATTTTTTTTACATTCAGAAAAATATTATTCAGCCAAAACGAAAATGACATAAAATTTACTGTAGTTAAAAAGTGTTCAGCAAATTTAGTAAGCAAAGATGAAGACTAAAATAATGAAACTGAAAAACAAGCTGCCTTTAATAATAACTTAACCCTTTCCACTCCAATGTTGAGTGTCACTCGACAGTGAAAAATGCCATACCATGTAATTATTCATAAAATAAAGTTTATTAAATAAGAAAAAATAGTTTTTTTTACAAAATACACAAAAAACACAAAGTTAAAAAACATAATTTTAGCATGGAGCTGGTGGAATAAAAACAAAAACAGCCATGGAGTGGAAAGGGTTAAATATTGCGTTAGTCATAGAAAGATATAATCGAACATACCAACTTATTATAACACTCATGTAGCCAATAGCTTTAACAATGTATATATTAGTCTCAAAATGACAAAGACAATGGTATCACAACCACAATTTGTACGCTACTGTTAGAAAAAAAATCTTAAAATTCCTATTCACAATCATTATTGCTACACTTCACATGGCATTAGAAAAATTAAATCATACACTTAAAAAAATATATATTATTATAATTTCTCTAATGCCAGTGTATATACAAAAATATAAATTACAAAATAATTTCTTTTAGCCCAGATAAAATATGAATCGATATGGCACTGTGTTCTATAGTTATTAGTAATACAAAAGTATTATTGTAAAAAGCATAATAAATGTCATGGTTTATATGTAAGGAGTTAGTATATAGAGATTCCAATCAGTCTTATCTTAATAGCAGTAATAACCTATTAGTTCAGTAAAATAAGGACGCGTTAAACTAGACTAAGTGACTTTAAAGTCACCGGAAACCTTTGGGTTGATGCAAATTCATCTTTGAACTTTTATTCACTTAAGCTTACTTATTATATCTAAAAAAATATCGAAAATATCAAACTAATACTTTTATAAGTCATGTATACTATATTCATAATTATTTTATCAGTGTTAGCTTCTTTCTTCGATATCGTATCTAAGTAAAATGTTCAAAAATCGAGATCACTAAAAGAGATATGTCACAATTTGTCAATTCATACATATACCATATAGCTGCTTCAGTATTTGGTTAAAAATCAATCATTTTTTGACTATTTGTTTTTCTTGTATTCATAACATCATCTATTAGATATTTAAAAAAAAAAGTATGAAATTATATAAGAAAGAATCTGTTGTTAATATGTAAATAAATTTAATTATTGATGATACATATTTGTATCTTTGCCAAAAATTATTAATTGTATTTTGCATCAATATAATTAATTAATAATTCTCAAATAAATTCATATATTGAATTATTAGAGGAGAAAATGTCAAATTTCTTTGTATCAAAAGTTGGCACAAGTTTAATTTCTATGACAATTTCCTTTTTTTTGTGTAAATACTGTGAAACGCGAATGAATCTTACCTAGCATAACAAATGCAGTTTCCAATTATGTTTTAGTGTGAACTTTTTTATCCAGCCATTAAATAGTATAGCAAAAAGTTCAATAACAATTATTCAACCATAACCTTACCATGATCATTTTATCCACTTGATTTCTTAACAAGAATAAATGAATGCCAAAAATGCTTTACATCATTTTAAAAAACAGCTAGTCTCCAAACTGCTGGAAGCTAAGAGCTACTCCAAGACAACTTTCGAACGAAAAGAATCGCATCAAAATCGGTCCAATCAGACAGACACTCAAATGTATCAACATAAAAGTGACAATAATTCCCCTCCCCCACTCCCACCCCCTCTTTTTTGTGTCAGAGGGGGTACAAAAAATAAAATATCAATATTAATCAAAACTAAACTTGACTTCTTCACGGGACGGGTCGTTATTGGCGGCTACAGCTTGTAACCAGTATCTACTGATTTGACTCTCTATGGACGGTGTGCTTTCCTTACGCGATGCTCGTTTACGTTTCGCCTTACTGTGCTTGGTGCGTCGTCGTCCCACCTTAGTTTTCATTTCAGCTATTTTAACAGAAAGCTGGCTGTCTAGGGAGTTGCGACGAGATTCGACTGACACGTGACGTAGACTGATGCTTATTTGAGAATCCTGAAAATATATTTTCAATATTACATATATTAAATATAACTGTAAAGTACATAAAATTTGATAAAATAAAATTTACGATTATTAATTTATTAACTTTAATATCTGCTTCAAATACTAGATTAAGGCTGTTTTCGAAATTGTATGTTAACTCAGTTGACATTAAGGGATATTTTTTATTTCGAAGAAAAAAGAGCTAAATGACGAAATAAATAAAATTAGAATAATAATGTTAAATTCATTGACAGTATCAAAGTTTTTTATGGCAGAGACAATAGATGCTTAAAAAAATAATAAAAAATATGTATATTTTACCTGTGAATTGCGTCGATCAGGCGTAGAACTGAGCGAGTGGTGGTGTGCGGGCAGTACGAGCGCGTCCCGGCGACGTACAAAGCGTGGTAAATTAGCTGCCCACGACGACGATAACTCCGCACTGGAAAATAAACGTATATATTTTTATTACACTTCTAACTAAACTAATTCTTATATATTCAGTGACGAGTGTCAGTAATTAATGTTTTAAGAATATAAGTGCTGCGTTATAAATTTGTGTGAGATAAACTATAGGTTAGTTAGTGATGTGTGCGAATAAATTTATATGTCATCATATATTAAAGTCTATTTTTATTATCAAAATGATCATTTAACTGGATCAAGTTAATATAATATATAATGAGATATAGAGATCTTAATAGCAAATAAAACTTATAATAGAATAGCAGATAGCTTGAAAAATAGCAGTCTGCTCAATCACCATAGAAGATCTTACAATAACATACAACATACACAAAACAAAACAAAAACATACCTCTCATGTTTCCCATCATCAGGGTAGTCCACAGGCGAGGTGTTATCTAAACAGAAGGCGACGGGGTCCTGCCGGGAGCCGCCCAGCGAGATGGACAGTCGGCCGCGCGTTATAAACTCGTTGCGTCGCTTGTACGCGCGCGCTATCAGCTCGTGCTTGCGCGCGCGACGAGTCATCTCCGCTTCTACTGAGCAACCGCATTTCCTGTTTCATTATGTTTATTATATGATAAGAAATATATTTTTGTTAACATATAAAAGTGTGTTAACATACTAAAATAACTTTATAAAAAAAGCATTCTCGGTTGCCAAATTATTAACACTTAGAAATTATCTTTGAGTAAAAGAAATTTGTCAGTTTCCCCATAGAGATACTAACAACTAAAGTTGTAACAAGCAATTTTGACGTAGTTAGAGAATGTGTAGCTTGATTAAATAGAGAATCTTCAAATTTTGTATTGTTTTTTTTTGAGTTTCGTTCTTTTTTCTGCATAGAGAGTAGCCAGTGACAAAATACTTTATTCTCCATTTTACATTTAAAGTCGAAACATCGAGTTTACATTCGATATTAAAGTGACGATATTCAACATCTCGCTTGGACTTACCAAAGCACAAAAGGTGAAATAATTTAAATATAATAATTTACCCGAATGGCAATCGAATTTACAACCATTCGCGTTTACACTACACCAATACCTAATTACATAAAAAATTCAATGTTTACAAAAATATTATTCTAAGCGTCCATTTAAAAAAATAATAAAAATACAAACTTGGCCATATATCGTCTCCAGGCGGCGGCGGCGGCCGGCGTCCACGTCCAGGACGCCATGAGCGCGCCCGCCGCGAAGCAGCACAGCAGGCGCAGCTGCAGCACCGACACGGAGGGCCGCGCGCCCGCGCCGCACTCGCGGGTCACCTCCTTCAAACCTTCTAGGCGACAGCTGCAATTGAGATATGGTAAATGAGAAGAAACTCCTTAGCAATACATGGGGTATTTACTAATATATGATCATCGTCGAGAGTGAGTTCAGAGTGACTGGGACGTACGACTCAAATTCAACTTTCCCTATAAGACGCGTATTCGTGTATGGAATTGAATATAAAAACAAATTTTCGAACTTCAGGAGGACAAAGAAGAGTTAAAATTAATCTTAGTATTGCACTTATTTGTAAGCAATAAATTATATAGTTCTTTTACTTATTTTAATAAGAGGGTTACGGTTACATTTCAATAAATGTTCCTAGTTTTATCCTTGTCTTAATAGAAAAAAAATATCTGAGAATATATTAAATGTTTCTTTTTTAGATACTGTAAAATAATAAACAAGCAAAGCGAACTAACACAACAAATACAGTATAAAAATCCTTCTATGACACCCACATAATATTCTTCTTAAAAGACTCCTTCCAAGCGTCAGCATTACGAAATTCATACACATGACAGGCAAATGTCACACAAATGAATACAGCTACTAAAGCCGCTGTGAGGGAACATCTAGTTATCGTCTGCCTGATTTTGTTTGCCGCACGCGGTGAAATTACATCTTTACTGGAGACACGCACTGCTATTAACGAAAATACGCCTGGAAATTAAATAAAAATACATATTAATTAATAAAAAAGAATATTTTAATGTACAACATAGTTTTAATTTTGCAAGTAATATTTCACCAAGTCTTATTTAAAGGAATGCAAATGGAATGCAATTAAATTTGGCAAATAAAATAGACATTGCTGACACATAAAAAAATCGTAACTCATTGTTATTCAAGTTGTATAAATTATATATAGCCCGGAAATAAATTCATGAATTATCGCAGGTACGTGAGAAAGCCTGCGCAGAAGACGTACCCGCAATTGCGCAAAAGGCGCTCAATCTGTGTTACCGTCAAGTGGTTTTTTACCCCACGTTTAGCATATCACATTTAAATCGTAACTAAAATGTCTGATTAAATATATGTTGCAGTAAATAATACAAACCAAAAGTTTTAATAAAACCTCGAAATGTCAAAAAATATTCAACTTTTCCATACATTATTATAAAGTAAATATGAATTTTTATGGAAAATGTGAAAGCCCAATTTTTGTTGGCTGAAAGCAATTATGCAATAACTAAAGTAACTTTTTCTAGGTGAACCAATTTTTGATGATTAATTTATTTTCATATGTTGCTGTGATGTGGTCCCATTTTAATGTCGTTAAAATCTGACGAGTACTAGTTTTTGAGTTATTCGTAGTAATTTAATTTTTAAGGCATATTAGAGATCTTATTTTTCTTTTTTAAAATTTTAATTCTTAATTATATAGAAAACAAAAAATTACCTCTAAGCAAGAAGTACCCTCCCAGTACTAAAACAATAGACAGGGGAGCCAACAGCAATCCAGCTCTCATAGGATGATTGACATAACCAACGAAACACACGCCAGTCACACTGTTGCCGTCTACTTCACCAAAGGCCATAGTTGTGATAGTTAGTATCAACGGTAGGGACCACGCCACAAGATGGAAATAAGCCGCCTTTTTGTCTATCCTATCTTGGATTTTACCTAAAAACCAAAAATATTGTAGATAATATCGCAATATATAAAAAAATATTAAGCTTATTGCTTAGGGTCTTTAATGAGTTTCAAAAGTAAAAACTTTTAAATTTAAAATCTTTACGTAAAAAACTTCATCATACATATATAGTGCAGAACATTTTAAAAACATATTTTTACTGTATCTTAACTCACCTAAGGCTCTGAAGCTCATATGCCAAGCGTACGTAAATATGACAAACCACACGCAAGCCGCCATCATAAAGTAATATACCTGTAAACAAAATGCATTATTATCCATACATTCTCATGAAAAAGTATATTATAAGTTACGTAAAAAGAGAGATATATACCAACACAAAAACAACGACACAGGATAAATTTTCTTCAGCGGACGGTTCACCCTGTCTTCTGGTGCCATCTTTGGAACATACGATATCGTCCCTAGATCCTACACCGAATTGTACCAGCCACCTGTAATAAAATATTATAAGCCCATGAAATCAAAAAAAAAAACGTTTATTTATTCTAATAGTATTTAGATGGGGATTCAAATTTTCCTCTTTTTGAAACGAGTGCTTGATTACTTTAACGGAAAGTATGATACGTTAGTTATTCTTTAAAAACGCCTAATATTTTGGTAACTTGAAATCAAAACACAACACACAAAACACAAATACGTGGAATAAAAAATGTGTAGTCTAGAAGCCTGTCGTGGCGCAGAGGCACAAGCGTGCCACTGTAAACGCAACAGGTTGTGAGTTCGATTCCCACTCCAGGAAATAGAATTTTTCATTTCCTGGATTTGGTAAGGGATAGCGCGGCGTTGAGTTCCGGCACTCAGCACGCAATGCCTCAATTCGGCGGAAAGTAGGGGACGAAGTGTCTTATCACTAGGTTCCCTCTGCCTACCCTGCTGTATGCGGGATACAGCGTGAAGCTATGTATGTATCTATGTAGTCTAGAGGCTCGGATGCCTCCTTTGCGATTTTCTATACTATTAGAAATTAATGCTCCCAACTCAACAATATTACTCACCCCATAGAAGCTACAGCGAAACACACGTTTATATAAAAAATGACCAGGGCAGGATATTTATTTGCACTTCGCCAGTCTATAAGAAACGTTGCCACTGTTAGTAGATTCAGAGCAAGGCATACTCCAGCTCCCCAGGCCACTAGACGGTGTATCTGTTGATGTTCGTCCTCAGTATAGAGTGGATCTCGACAGGGTAGACCACAACCTGATATACCTAAAACCACAAAGAATAAAAAAAAAGATGTATTTTGGGAGGCCATCATGACACAGTAGAACGGCGTCTGATTGTAAACGCAATTGTTGGTGGGTTCGATTCCCACTTAGGGGTAATGATTTTTTCCATTTGCCCGCTCTGATAAGATAAAACGGGGCGCTGAGTTCCGCCATTTAATACACAACATCTCGAATTTGGGCAGAAAGCGAACGGAATCTTTTGACACTGAGTTCTCTCAGATAAACCGTGAATATGTTTTTTTTTATTTTCCAATAACATAAAATAATATATTTCTGACGCACATAATCTCTAAAAATTAAAAAAAATAATTTAGATACGATTATAGAATTAACTAGCGAAATCGGGTACCTTCATAAAAGTGTAGCTTTTTATCTGTGTGTATTAGAGGTGCTAAACATTTTCCGGTGGTGTTAAATTTCATTTCTCTGGCGGCATTCTCGCATTTTGGTGGGAACAAAGTCGCGTTACATTTTAGGAAGGATGGGAAATAGGAAGTATTATACAAAATGGCACATGGCTCCATAGTTATTTTGCACATCTCATAGGACGGTAAATAAACCATATCGTGGCCAAGTATCCTTTCACAGTTCGGCATAAACGTCGCACAAAGCAGTGGCTGTATGACGGCCCAACATTTTGGTACATTAATCAGTTCCCTGTACAATTCTAGTTGGTTTTGTATTTTATACTGACTATCGTAAAAAGTAAGGCGGATGCTCGTGCTGTTGTATGGCAGTTTCACTCCTAAACAGATAGTTTTGTTGAGTGGTTCACATTGCGCTCGTCTGACGCAGCTGTCTAATTTTATTTCTCGCTCTGGAAACCATTGAGTACCTTTTTCTGACTTTATCAATCTATAATTAGGTGTTCCATCGATTGGTTCAAGACGCATTGTAGTATTTTCTACCGAAACTGATGCTGCCAAAGCATTTTTGTCACCTCCATTATCGTATTGGCTCGCGTAACACACTGCAATCGTTATAAGTTGACACACCCATCGTGCAAGCTGCATCTGTAACAAAAAAAAAGTATGATAAATAACATACTTTAAAAGACTTTCAGGGTAAAAAAAAAAGTAAAATAAATTAAAACTACATTTCATTTCTCAATTTGTCTTTATTTATGTAGGTAAAGGGCGATAGCAAATGAAACCCTGTAAATTTTCATAAATTTATTTATCCATAAAATTGTTTATTTTTTAAAAACGTTTATTACAGAATACTTTTAGCTGTCCAAGAATAAAAGGGTAAAAGGAAATAACTAAGTCAGTACATGAGATGCTTTTAAATGATATAAAATTCTTTAACAATTTTTAAACTGCATAAAATTATTTTGTTTCTTCCAATCCAAATGTTTTGTTACAATTTTACATAATATGTGTCACGTGTTGTACTCTTTTATTCGATGATGTCTATGTATGCCAAAGAAAAGTCATAATAACAAGCTAGGAAAGAGTCTTAAAAGTCTGCAATGTAATCTATATTTATATACTTAATTCTACAGAAAATTCTAGAACAAAGGATTTATAAAAAATATATTATTAAATAAATAAATAATAAAATTAGAATCAAGAAAAGTAATCTAATTTCACCTTGGACCTGAATATGACAAACATATAAAATATAAAATTTAAAAAGGTTATAAACCTATGTGTAAAGAAATCATATCACTACTCAATTACACTCCTATATAGGAGTCAAATTTTGGTTTTCCGTAATTATCTTATCCGTAATTTTATTATTCCGTAATTTTCCGTAATTATAGCACAATAAATAAATTAAATTCCATTTTGTGGTCTCAAAGCAAGTTTAAAAATAATAACAAACTACCCAATACATTTTCTTACAATAGATGGTTCAAATAATATAATATAATGATGGATATATCATTGATTAAAAATCGAGGAAGTAATTGCAACAAGACTAATATAACTATTATATATTATAATAATAATACCTATTTATAGATTGTTAACAAAATAATCCTTTACTGTACTGACTTATTTCACATGTTGGAAGGAAGGATTTATCTTGGACATAACTATATTTTATTTTAACATTTATTTCATCCCACATAAACAAGTTTCTTACGAAATATGGCAAATATTTTATTTGAGAAAAAATATCTTTATTTTTAAACATAATCAAAAATTACCAGATTCTTACTATAAGTATGATGAAAAAAGATGACAGGCACCTCATTGAAGTCTTCAATTACAGCCTCCAGTTTACTATACAATCTCTTCCATGTAGAAAGTTTTTCTTTCCATCTTATTATTACCTGATTTAAAAATAACCATTAAATATTAATTTCTGTTCAATATGTTATTATTACATTATTAGAACTAATCAACTCACCAGTTTGATCAGCAAGATGAAAAGGGAACCTGTATAAGATATCTAATAATTTTTTTATAAATTTATTTTCTTTTTTTTTATTTTAACTCCGAAAAATAAAATACAAGCTGTAAGTAAAAATTATATACAACCTTTTATTCGCCAACACTTTTTAATCTTTTACACTTAACACATAACTTAATAGTTCCAATTAGCATTTAAAGTCAATGTTGCATGCATTTTTAAATAATTTTTCAGTTCATTGGTTTTCCTCCTCTTCTAAATATTCTGTTCGCACCTGTGCCACGACGAGTCCAAGTGGAACCTCTAGGAGGGCCACCTCTACGCATATTGCGTCCACCAAAACCGTTCATACCCCGCCCCCTGCCTCGGTCCATACCTCTCCCGCGATCAACGCCTCTCCCTCTGTCCATGCCTCTACCACGATCATGCCCTCTCCCTCGAAACCCACTACCCCACATTTGGTTTCTTGAGTAATTTTCACTGTCCCCGTCTTCTTCACCATTGTAATTTTCGTCTTCATAGCTTTGATCATAAGACTCTTCTTCATTATACTCATCATTTTCCTGAGAATATGATTGGTTGCTACCATAACCACTCTCATAATGGCCTTTATTAAAGCCATTGTCTGCATACGGTGGTCTCTGAGACATATTGCCTATTGGGGGCATATTGCCCATGGGGGGACCCATATGTGGCATTCCTCCCATTGGTGGCATAACACCTAATGGTGGCATTCCAGGAGGTGGTATATGCATAGAATGGAGTGGAGGAGGGCCCATAGGTGGCCTCATAGGTCCCATATTCATTGGAGGTCTCATTAATCCCATTGGTGGCATTGGTCCCGCTGACATCATGTTATTGATTTCTGAATTATTGTCATAATCAGTATATTCTTCTTGGTTTTGTTCATCAGTTTCCATTTCATTATCAAAGTACTCTTCTTTTTCATAATTTTCTTTATCTTTCTTTTCTTCTTTATCAGAGGATTCATTATCATCATCATTAGTAGCTTCTGGAGTAGGATATTCAAAAGGAGGAAAATTCTCATCATCTGCATCTTCTTCTAAATGTGGCATCATATCATCAAGCTCTTCAATTTCTCCAGTAGCTATATATCTCTTTAATGCTATAGGTCCATCAGATATTGCTTTTTCAAGTTTTGATCCCGGCTCCACAGAAATTAACTTACCATAGATGAAAATAGCAGTAGGGCTAAGTTGCTGAAGTGGTACAGCACCAGGAACAGATTCTACCAATGCTTGTGTCAAAGCTTCAGTTGCAGCATCATCCACCGTAGGACCGTGATTCCACTGAACTTGGAAATTTCTAGGTATAGGTTTACTGTAAGGAACTTTCTTAACCTTCTTTTCGAAATCCATTGGTATAAATGTAGTATCCAAATCTAAACCTGGAATTACTTTATCTGTGTCAGATGAGAATATTTCTACTTTATCTTCTGGACCCATACCTGGAATGGCTGCTGGTTCATCAAGCTCATTATCATCTTGTACACCAGGTGGTAATGTGTTAAGATTATATTTATCCCTCATTTGATCACCAGGACGATTTCTGGTCCAAAATTTGGAAGTATGATCATTTGATCCAGAACATAAAATATGGCCAAGAGGATGCCATGCCATGGTCCATACTATTGATTCATGAGCCCCCTCTATACATCCTACTTCTTTATCAGTACCTACATTCCAAAATAATATTGATCCATCAGACCCTCCTGAGCAAAATAAGCCCTCATGACTTGGATGCCACACAACACTAGAAGCTTCTTTTTTGTGTCCCCTAAAAATTTGAAGTTCTGTTCCGAGCTTTCGAATATCAAATAATTTTAAAAGATGGTCTCGAGATGCAGTTATTAACCAATTTCCATTATCATTCCATTTAAGGTCCATAACAGTAGATTTGTGAGCATGAAGAGTAGATAATGCAGTCCCTGACTTTGGATCCCACAACTTAATAGGTTGCTGATTGTCTTTACTACCAGATACTATAAGGGCTTTAGTTGGGTGCCATTGCACACATTTTACATCTGCACCATGTCCTCTTAAAATTCTTTCCTCTTGACATCTATAAAAATCAAATATGCGCAATGTGCCATCGTCAGAACATGTTACAATTTTAGAGTCACTAGGGCTAAAACTTATTCCTCTTACAGCTTCCTTATGGGCTTGATACATTTTTACATTGTTCATATTACTTTGCCAATACTTAATAAAGCCAGAATGATCTCCAGTTACCATCCAACCTTCACCATGAGACCATACCATAGATCTTACAGGAGAGTCATGGGCTTGAAGGATAGTTTCGAAGTTAAATGTTAATCCATTCCATAATGTGAATTCACCAGAAGAAGCACCTGTTATAAGTCTTCGACCTTCAGGTGTCCAGGCAACAGCAAATATAGGACACCTCATCTTATTAGTGGCAGTCTTAACAAAACGGGTTGTAACAGCATTTATAGGGTTATCAGGATATGAAGGTGGTGGTAATAAATCAGGTGTGTACATTGCATCTGGTTGTAACGCATGTCTATCACGCCAGTCCCTTTGCCATACACGACATTCTAAAGCTTTAATTATAGCAGAATTATAATCTACAGTCTTTCGCATAACCGATTTACGTAAACGTTTACCATCAAAATCATCTTGAGTCATATTCAGAGGCCCTTGTGGTGGAAAACGCATTTGATAATTGAAAGGTCTAAAGTTATGGCGAATCATGTTTCGACCCGGCGGGCCCATGGGACCCATCGGCACACCCATGCCGGGTGGAGGCATTCCCAAATTCGGAGGAGGGTGTCCAAAATCCATGTTTAAAACTTCGTTACCTAATTAGAGAAACAGTTCAATTACATTCGAGTATTACTTCGAAAAAGTTTACTTTGCCTATTATTTTTTAGCATCCATATTTAGCTTACCTTGTTTTCAATGACTGCAGTGTGACATCATACGTTTCTGGGTCTTATTCACAGTAAAAAGATTTTTTTCACAAATAATAAACTATTTGAAAAAAAAAGAAACAAATTAAATAACCTAAACTATATAGAATAGCGGAATGCTACCGAAAATAAGACAGCCAACAAACCAAGCCAGCCATGTTTATTTCCATAGATTAAAATGGAAAACTCAAAACATAAATTGTTATGAGTCTACAGATTACACATCAATACGAGTATATGTCATATTAAATAATTTTAAGGGTCTGCGAGTTATAAATAATTCAATAAAATAAAATTTAATGTTAGTTTGCCGTATATTCCATTGCAAAAATAGCAATAGTTATTGATAATCATCAATAAAAATGAAATTTTACCTAGCAATAATTTAATTTCCCAAATATTTGTATTTCTCAAAAAAATTATTGTTACGCAAAATTATGATGTTGATGTCAATATATTAAGTAAAGTAAAACTAAGTACAAATCCTAAAGCGCACTTACCGCATGCGTTCCAATTGTTAGTTATACAGCAACAAGGCCGAATCATATTTATAAAAGAAAAGAAGGAAATTAGGCTATTTTATAAAGTTAAAAAATATTTATACAGAACTTAAAAGAATGATAACATTTTTTGTTTGTGATACATTCATCTTCTTAAAGTTATTAAGACCAGGCGTAACGTACCTTACGTTAGGTATTATAATTGATTTGAAAACAGGCACAATTGATTTACACACAACAGACAAAGAAATGCCGACTTCGCAAATGTTATTTTACGTGATGTGCATTTTTCGTCAACATATGTCATTTTATGTTATAAATACAATAATGAAATGAAAGCGATTGTATTCAATTTAGTAGTTTATCTTCATATTTTGTGACTAATAATTTAAAATTCATACGGAAACTATTTTTGTTATTTCTGAACGTAAGGGGAAGAAGAAAAAAAGGCGGGAAAATGAGGGCGGTCTTTTTGAGATATGAGGAAGATTGTTGGTTAAGTTTAAAGTTGTAATGAATTTTAAATGTCCTGTAACTTCTACTTTTTCTGACGAATGTATAGCTCTGCTTGAGGGCATTTTGTTTGCTGTACCGCATAAATTAAAAAAGGTTATTATTTTTTCAGACTCCTTAAGGGCTCTGCAATCCTTATTGCAAAATCCTTTCCGTAGCAGGTCTAGTTTTTTGCTTATTCTTAGAATACGAGAAGCTCTGTTCCGATGCCATGTTCAAGATGTGCTGTTATTGTTGGTGTGGGTTCACTCTGGTATTACTGATAATAACATTGCTGATTCCTATGCCAAATATGCAATGTAAAAGTCATTGTTTTGTAAATTATAACTTTATATTCTCCCATAATATACTGTGACTGTCGAAATTATATTTAAAATCTTCATGGAATAATTTTTGGAATAAATCAATTTTAATATTATAAAAGGTAAATATTATGCTTCTATTCAACCGGAAGTTCCATCCTTTCCATGGTTCTCTCGCTATCGTCGCGCAAGTAGAGCTGTTACGTCTAGTATTTGTAGACTCCGCCAAGGTCACGGTTGTACGCCATTACATCTGGCAAAATTAAGGGTCAAAGACAGTTCTATTTGTGAATGTGGTTTGGATGAAGGCTCTATTGATCACATTGTGTTTAATTGTCCTATACTTATAATAAATATTCTTTGTATGATATTCTTCCCTTCAATGTACAGCGTCCTGTTAATGGTAAATGTTTATTAGGTCTGGTTTTTAGTCCTTTTATTAAAAAGATAGTTAAGTTTATTGTAAATAATGACATCAAGATATAGTTGGTATAATCTCGTTGCTTATTATCATTCTCATTTCTCATTTTTATTTAATAATTTTTGTTTACTTGAATATTACTAATATAGTTTTTTGTTTGTTTTAGTGTTTGACCCAGAGCAGTTTATCATCTGTATATATTTCATCAGGTCATAATTTTTTTCAAAATTTACTGCCCTGTCTCATTCGTGTTTGGTCTACTATACATGTCACTGGCAGATTACTTTGCGCCTGTCATCATAAAATCCGGCCATTAAACAAAAAAAAAACAAAAAAGAGATTGTTGGTTAAAAGTTGGCTAAGAACAATTACTAAATAAAAAAAGTTAAACACCATACTTGAAGTGTTTATTACATATAGGTAGGTAAAAATTAAAAAAAACTGAAAAGTCATATTATGTAGAACTATAATCCATCAGGTGAATTTTAATTAAATGGCGCCTTAACAAAAGATTTCTGTACATTTGGCAGTTTTAGTCATTGAGATCTGGAGCAACCGATGTCGAACTAATAGATCTCCAAAAATATTCATATATAGAAAAAAAATTAAGTAATAGGTAAGTTAATAAAAGAGGCCGATAGTGTAATCTTTAAGTTTTTAAAGGTATTTTATGGTAGTTGTTAAGCATTGTAGAATAAAACATACTCTATCTTAAGTACAAATAAAACCATTATTAGTACTATTAACAAAACTCTTAATTTTATTCATCCAAAATTATTACGAGGCATAGAAAAACGTATAAATATTATAAAAAATAGATAAGAAAAAGATACCATTTAGAATTAATATGTTATTAATTTTTAACTATTATGATTATGTATTAAATTTAAAGTCTTCTTTCGATTGAAATTAGATGTCCGGAAACGGGGAATAGAAGAATTTCAATCTTCAAACGATCACATATTCTTGATTCTATTTTATAAGCCCTTAAAATATTCGCAAGAATGCTCTTCATTGATAACATTCCGAAATGACGTCCTGTAAATAATATTATTATAAATAAATTTCTAAATGACATACTTTATTTCGTATTACGCTATTAGATTGTAAGTAGCCTATTTTAAAAAAATCATGAAACTTTGCAAAGCGCGGCGTTGAGTTCCGCCACTCAACACGCAATGCCTCAATTCGGCGGAAAGTGGGGAACGGAATTGTTGAAAGAGAATGGAGTGTCTTAACACTAGGTTCTCTGGTTCCCTCTGCCTACCCTGCTATATGCGGGGTACAGCGTGAAGTTAAAAAAAAAAAAAATCTTAAAAATTAATATCCTTCTTTTACATAAAAATGTTATTCTTGTAGCCAACGATTTTTATGTATTGCAATATTGTTGATTTTTATGTGTTATAAAATTGTAGTTGTCGGCAGTCATTAAGAATTTATTGAAAAATCACACGTAAACTGAATAATTTCATTTTTTTTTATTCATTGTATTCACGGATTGGTGTGCAAAACGGTATGTATACGGTGTGGTATATGTGGGGGAATATAACAGGAAATAGTACTATAAGGATCGCAAGCGAAGTTGCAGGCAACAAGTAGTTTATTATAAATAGTGTAATAACTGTATGTCCCATAAAAAAGTATAAAGGTTTTAAAATTTAATAAGGAAGACAGTGAAAATAATATTACCGATACAGTTTCTCGCTCCGTAGCTGAACGGTATGTAGGCGCAAGGATGCCTTTGTGCATTAACTTCCGGCAAAAATCTATCAGGATTGAAGCACTCCGCATCTGGGCCCCAAATTTTTTTAGATTTATGCATCATAGAGGGTAAAATTGCACAACTTACACCAGCTGGAATTGTGCATTTTGCTGAAATATGAAGCACGTAGGTGAAATGAAAACTAAAAAGTAAGGCTTCTACAGTACTTTTCTATGATTTTATATGAAAATATTTATAAGTACAAATATTTTAATATTATATTATATTAATATATTTTATTAGAGGCGTGTTTAGCTATAACCTTCCTGATTTTATTGAACAAATGTGATTTAATTTTACACCGAATACTGACTGATTGATTGTTTAAGAGCAAAGTGGAGAAAGAAGTGATTTCAGATTGGTTAAAAAAATGAAAACTAACATCCTAGGCAACTTTGAAATAAACTTTGAAAATATAATGTCACGCATTAATTTAAATTATTTTTTTTTTAAAAATAAATATGAGTAGAACGCTGTTATTTAGTGGCGTAGAATAAATAATAAAAAACTAAGCAGTAACAGATGTTAAATTTATTAAACCTATACTACATATTTAAACAAAATATACGGAATAACCAAAATGCCGACCATTTCTAGCGATTATCTCATATGAAATAGGTTTTATTTTCCTCTAAATTTTAAGAAAATGAACAATTTTTTTGGTGATTGGAAGTGACAGATAAAGCACACTGACTAAGTGATCAATAAAAAATAAAGCTACTTACAAAGCTTAACATCTTTTTGAGTCATTCTAGCAATAATTGGTACAACAGTGTACAACCTCATAGTTTCCTTGATAACTCTCTCTAATAAATCCATTTTATTCATATCCTCTTTGGTGGGTACACGGTGTGAATCTCCGAAAATACTTTGTAATCTGTAAAACAGGGAATTCACCTTAGAAGTATACTAGGCAGGATCGACGCAATATTTTATCATAGAAATTTGATACGAAAAAAAAAACAGTACTAACGATTTTTAACATGAATTGTTTAATTTCCGTGACTGTACTTTCCGTAAATCTAGGAGGTAATAACGTTCGAATTTTGATTGAGTCGAGTCGAGTGTCTTACGAGTCAAGTTTCGCTTCCCATTTATAATATTAATATACGCAAAGAAAAAATTTTACGGTTTGAATAGTTAGTAAGTTTAGTTAACTTGTATTTACAATCAATTATTAAAAAGCTATAAAACGAAACAACAATATAACTTACTCTTGGTAAACTTTTTCCTGTATTTCTTTATGACTTCCGAGTAACTGCAAAGCGTACGATATCACTAGAGCAGTAGTATCGTTGCCGGCAATCGTAATAGAATCAATATGTTCGCGTAGTTCTTCATCAGTAAATTTCATCTCTCTATTTAATAATAATTCCAAAAGATCTTGCCGACCTTCAAAAATAAATATAATTATAATATTAACAATATTGAAAAAGTTATGAACAAATTATAACTGTTTCAATATTTAAAAAATCATAATATTAACCTTCTTTAAAATTATTTCCTTGTTTCTCAAATAAAGCTCTCTTTTTCTTAACGACCTGAAACAAATATATTACCTCAATCCTCAATATACATCATTCATTTTCTTAGGTAACGTCGTGCCTGACGTCACTTTTATTACAACACATGCAATGTTTGCTCAAATTTATATGCTCGTAGTGCTTATAGTTTGATCGCCTTTTTTTATATAGAGTGGTTGCAAAGTCCTTAAATTGACGCAAGTATTTGACTTCTTGCCGCCATTTGCTGCCAGAGACCCGCCATTCATTCGCTATTAAAAGACTAAATGGCATTTTCTATTTAACTAAATCTTGCGTTAATTTTGGGACACCCTATATATAGTGTGCCTCTTTAAAAGACATAGATCTACATGTTTTTCGATAACATTTCATGAACGAATAATAAACTAACATTATATTAGTTCCGCAACGAAATGTATCTTTACTTAGTTAAGTAACTTTATAAATTGTTATGTACGTTTGAGGTGTAATTTTACTCTTGACGTTCACATACGAACGCAAAATTGTAATGTAAACAAAACGTGTGCTTACCTCGTCCGTAAATTCTATGAGTTAGCGCCTATATTTTCCTTTTGTAATTTTGAATATGACGTAAGCTTAAAAAGGGCATCTGGTTGCATCCACGCCTTGAAAAACCGCATACCGATGATTGAGATGACAGTGTTGCGTGCACGCAAGTACGGTGTCAGGTTATGCTGACATCCATTTTTTCGCAATCTTACTGCTGTTTCTGAATTTAAAAATTTTATGTTACCCATAATTTTAATGGATAAAGTCATGTTAAATTGATGTCATCAACACTAATTGAACTTTTATAATGTGTTGTGAATGAGTGTTGACATCAATTCAACATAGTTTATCCCTTTTTTTTAAAAAACTTATTTACAAAACATAATTTCTTTATATATTTATGTATTTTTGGTAATTTATAGTATAAAAAGAGATTAAAATTCTCTTGGTGCCAAATACCAGATATATACTCTCAGTGAATAACAGAATACTTTAATGTTATACATTATACCGATTGATTGACGAAAACCAACATATTTTGCACAATTTTTTTACTGTATTATCTAGTCATATATTTGTACCTAATCATTCACACAAAACTAAACAAATAATTACATACCAAATACAATGTCCAACATGCACGAAGTGATATACGGAAATATATCAAATTCAGATTTGCCTATTCGTTCCCGCATGCGTTCTACCAATACGCAACCCTGTTCGCCAAATACATCAATATAGTCTTCGATGATGCGATTATGGAAGACGGGTAGAAGGAGGCGACGATGTACTTTCCATAAGTTCACTAAATACAAATATACTTATATAAGCTGTATATAGAAAATAATATATACCATATTATCTTTTAAAGGAAACTTAAATTATTTTCACGTTATCCTGATCATCGTGTATATGATATGATATGAGTGATAGCATATCATAAAAAGTTGCAGTTACTTATATAAAATGAACATTGCATTCCTCATGATTTATTATGCTTAGATTATTCCATGATTTATATCCTTAGATTGGATTGAGAACTTAAAAAAAAGACAGGTTCTTATAGGAAATATCTTTAATAAAAATTAAGCGTACCTGGTGCTACAAACAGGCCATTTCCAAGCCATTCTTGAAGAAATTTATACGAGAAGTCTTTTTGAAGGCTATTCTCTAAAATTTTTTGAACGTCTTCTGGATCTAATGAAACTGAAACATATTTTTGTTAATTAATACAATTTTAACTGTATACTCTTTAAACTAAATACTAAAGTGAAAAAGACTCAACATACCAACATACAAAGTCGGGCCAAGCCAAACGCTACTAATCCCACCCGAATTTTCTATCATCAGTGCTAGTTTCTGAATGTTTTTTAATATTCCTGAAATCATATTAATATCAAATGGTATAACGATATTTGAAATGTAATGTATGAAAAATTACTACCAGTTGAGATAATCAGCTTTTAGTATGCTCCTATAAGGCTTAATATACCTTAATAAATTATTATAATTAGCGTAATACACGTATATGTAAAATCTACGTAACCAGTAATTCAAATTACACAAACCATGACAATCCAGCTGAATTATAAAAAATAAAACGTTACGTGTCCGGTGTCACAAAAATTGTAATGGTATCTGAATTTAAACGCGATGGTAATTAGTTCGCTATCCACACTGGGGGATGACAATATACCATGGTAAAAGCCGTATGATTTTACGCCTAATTTTTGATGAAAAAGGTTGATATGTAGCGTTTATGTGGGAAAGTTCATAAAGTCCATGCAAACAAAGTTGCGAGCAGCAACCAGCCAATTTTTTATAACTAAACATTAAATAACTACTTATATTATTTTCTGATTTTATGATAATTTTTATATACTATGCTGTTCGTGCGTTAGGTTTGATTAGTTCGCTAATATTTGTAACAATGTTCTTATGTAAAAATCCAAATACACAAGATATGCCTAGGCCACAAATGATTTGATATAGGGCAGTGGTTAGCTTCGCTCTAACTTCTTTTAATTTTAGTTACTTATAACAAAGTAAAAAATAAAAAAAAGCTTTTGAATGCTTTTGAAGCTATCGTTACGTATTTGGGCAGTGTCTGACTGAATGGTTGCGGGTTCGATGTCTACTCGGGCGAGTAATTATATTTATTTTACTCGCTATGACATGGATACGGGCGCAAAGTGGCGAACGGAGTGTCTTGACAATAACTTCTTCTTGACTATTTTGCAATGCGGTACAAGGCGTGAAGCTTCTGCTCTTCAATGTTAGAATAATGACGCTGATCAGCTATCTTATAAGTTAACAAACAGTACCTAATTATACTTACTTATAGTATTATTTTAAAATGTTTATTGTTCCAAAAACAGAAGTAAGATACTTAGTACCGCTACTAAGAGAAAATCTTATACATATTATTTGTGCAACTAACTTGGAAAAGCCATCTATACTAGACTGAACTAACGGCAGACCAAAAAATGCAAGGCAGTCAAGGTAAAAAAGTCGGCAATATCTTACTTTCAGGTCCTCCAATAAACAAGTGAGCATGTCCAACAACTGGTAGACTTCCCACAGCTGGTATAGTTTTACTAAATTCATATAAAGGTTTTCTCATACGTCGAAAATATATATAATATAAACAGCAAATCAAGGATATAATCACTGCGACGAACATTTTACACTTTAAATCACTAAAATAAGTTATTTAACAATCGAACAATTAAGTGGTCGATACAAGATCTACGAGTACACTGGTAGGCAGAAGAATACTTAATGTGATTATTGAACACCATACAGCCAAGTTTATTTTATTACATGTATACATGTAGACAGATAATAAAATGTTTTTTTGTAATTTATTTTATGTTTATTGGCCTTTAGTTATTTTAAGAATAAAATATAAAAATAAAATGTGAAAAATCATATCCGAAGATGAAAATTGATTGCAAAAATTTTATAATATTACTTTGATAGTTATTTCTTACATTTTTTAGAAATTCATTGGTTCCTCGTTTTAACTAATAATAAGAATGATTATTTTCTTAACAACTCGAAGTGCCACTGAAACATTTAAAAATATTAATATATTTTGTTACAATTTAAATTTTAATTCAATTTCAACATATTATATGTATGTATTCGAGATACTAATCAAGATTAATAGCGTTTGTTGTAAGATTTATAAAAATGAAATGTGAGTTATTAGTATTAAAAATTACAAAGCTACTAAGGTCTAAAGTTTTATTGAAAGGCAAATCTTTGACAAAGATTGAGTGCTTTTGTGCCGCATTTAGGACGTATCTCAATGTATACGGAGTATGGTACTGTTATTAGGTCAAATTTCGAATATTCAACGAGATCGGTAATGAGAAAATATTCAAAATAAAATATAAATATATAATGAAAATGAATTTTTATGTTTGTCAATCACGCAAAAAATATTGGACGATATGGGACTATGACCATTCGACGCAGAATGATTTGAAGATGGTTATAGGCTACCTACTTATTAAATTTCGTAGATACTTTGTCGTTTCATTTCTAAAAGAAATTAAATACACGCTAACTCTGCCATTATTGAGTTACTTGTAAAATATAAAAATATTTTTGATATTTACAGTGTTAAATAAATCACTAAGGATACGAAAAACATTTTAAGAAAGCGTATAAAAATTAAAACACAGTGGGACTTGTACCCGCGCCTTTTGGAATTTTCCATTCACCAATACCAGCACGCTTAGTTATTAAACTCTTTTTATTACCGATATATGACGTTTTAACATATTGCGTGTAAGAAGTTGAAGATACAATTTATTACATTGGTAAATGCTGGGGTTCGGCATTTACGAGTTTCGTAGCCTATAAGTAGTTATTATTGGCATTTAACCTTAACCTAATCCTGTCAATTTTCACTGTCTCTCTATCTTGATATCTCTAAAAACCCGCTTCGGCTAATGGCACTTGACTCTTACCGCCCTATAATTATTATTATACGGCGGTAAGAGTCAAGAATATAAGTCAAGAATATTAGAGTTCATCAAATAATAGTTTAATAACTATATATGACTCTTAGTGGGTATACATATCGAACTAGTACAGTACAAAATACATAACAAATAAGATTATTAAGTTTTAATTGAAAGAAATGATAAGTTATTAAAGTAATGACACATCTTCACGCTGTAACCCTAGCGGCCATCGGGGTACTCAGTGAGAACGTAGCGCCTTTCCTGTATATTTTTTCGCCTCATCTGCAATCATTACCCTCTTCATACGGCAGGTATGAAGAGTTCCGGGAGATTCTCGTACTTTTTTCGAGACCTTCCTCCAATATAGAGGTCTCCCCGGGGGTGGAGAGAACTTTCAACTACCCCTACCAGAGAAGAGCTACTGCAGCAGGGTCACATGATAATCGTTCTGTTTTGTGTATTTGGTCTTTTATTTTTTGACAGGAAATTTGTGAAGGTAGAAAACAAATATATATATATATATATATATATAATATATATAATTTCTACTATGATAAATAAGTATAGTAACTTTATCATTTATTAACCAATAAAATGTCTAAAAATATTAAAAATCTATCAATAGTTCTATGGTTAGTAAATGATATAAATCACATACGTATTTACTAACACTTAAAAACAATTGAAAAATACTATATAGTAATTTTTCACCTTTTGGCCGCCCACTAGACCGTAGGCCTCTTCCATAAAACGCCAATCATATATGTACAGGTAGGTATATTACAAATTTAGTATTAAATAAATATCAATTTAATTTTATTAGTCGTCGGGAAACAGATACGTCATATATATTCTTTATTGCACTTTGTAACAAAATAAATACACATATTAAAAAAAGTTGTTAGCAAAGATGGACTTATCTCTGATAGAGATTTCATCATAAATTTTACACGGCAAATGGGTAGGTAAAGTAGGGAGGTAATTCAAATCTATATACGAGTTTCGTAATACCTACGTTTTTTGAGTTTTCGTCAATATGCATGAAGTAAAACAAAATAGAGTCTGTGTTTTAACAAATATTTGTAAGACGTGTAAACTTAGATGGACAACAGTGGTTGGTAATTGCGCTATAAATTAAGTTCTACTCAGTTCAGCCCGCTTCATCGGCCATTCTTAATGTTTCAATTCTAAGTACGCGTTGTATAAACTGGTTAACGTGCTTTTTTAGATATTATGTAAGTTTCAACAATTATAAAATTAAATTAACTGAAATTTTTAGTGCATTGTATAAATTTAGATTAAAAAATATATTTCATTTATGATTTTTATTAAAATTAAAAGGAGAGAAAAGGATCATAATATTATTGTTTATATTAAATCTTTCAGAAAAGTCAAAATTTGAATTAAACATCGAAAACATGATTATTGTGGTAGTTGTTTTGATTTTAATATGGTGCTGTTGGATTTATTTGACGGCGGATACGAGGAGATTAGAAAAATCATTTGCTTCAATAGCCATACCACCAGCTCTACCCGTCATAGGGAATGCCATGCTATTTATGGGAAACTCAGAAAGTAAGATTTTTTTATATCTTCTGTATGAAAAGGAAAATTCCTTTTAAAAATTAAGCTTGTTACTGTAATTAGATGGAGACTTCAGACCATTTTCATGTAAATTTGAAATTATGATAGAAGAAAAAATCTTTTGTAACATGCAGTTGATGATTTATTTATTAGAGGTAGACAGTCATATCTCAATATTAAAATAAAATTATTCTATTTATTCCTTATTATGAGTAAAATTTAAAATTTTATAAATTAGGCCTTAAAAAAATTTTGTTATGCACTCAGTAATTACAAATAATCGAATGAACAAATGAAAAATGCTACTCGCAGAATGATAAATAAAAAAAATATATAAATAATGAAATGATTTTATATTTATATGAACACACTTTTTCTCCGTTGTACAATTTCCAACATAGTAAACGACTCACTTTGTCTTATCCTATTGCGGGGAACGTTAAAAATACTTATACATATTCTATTATGTCAATCATATTTATAAGTAATGGAAAATGCATTGGACTATTTACCATTCAATACTTTTGTTAAAATTTTATACTAAAAGCTTGGCTTAGTTACAGATCTGAAAAAGACAGACAGAAGCAAAGATATCATTATCTAAAACAAATAATTAGCTAGGCAGGCATTCTTCTCTTTACTAGAGGCGGGAAACGAAAATAATTTAAATACAATCACTTTTGCTGGTACGCTTTGTGTAGGTACGGTCAGACAGTTCCACTGCACCACGATGAACTCAAATAACTCATTATTTCAGAAATTTTGCGAAACCTTGAAGATATTGCTGCTTTAGCACATAAAAATAGAGGTGCAGTGAAACTTCGGCTTGGTCCTAAATTATATATTGGTAAGTACATTACTTGGATTTATTTTATGTACACAAAGGTTTGATTATCATATATTGACACAAGTGGTTGTTCCGGAGTAGACAAAAAGGCGATCACCCCTTTTAACAACTTTAATGTTTTTCTCCGCCAAATAAAAAAAACACTGCGTGCAAGCACACACTACGAGGTGTGTTCAAAAAAATAAGGTGACTTTGGTGGCTTTTCTTAAGAAAATATTTATTTGTTCACCCATTTATCAATATTTATGCGCTGTCCCCTTCAAAGTAATCCCCCGTGATACAATACACCTTATGCCAACGGTTTCCAATCGTCAAAGCACTTCATAAGCACTCCTTTCGGTATAGCCTTTGAGCTCTTCCAGCGATGCAGTCTTTATCTCTTCAATCGTTGCAAATCTCCGTCCTTTCATAGGTCTCTTTAGTTTTGGGGGAACAAGAAAAAGTCAGCAGGGGCCAAACTCGGTGAATAAGTGGTGGCTGGAGGGGTACGATTTGTGGTGTTGAGCTTTGGCCAAAAATCCTCACCAGCAAAAAGATGAATGATGAGCAATTTCTGAACAAACTTTCGCTTTCGACACACGCCCCATGCCTCCAAAACGTTAGAAAATTGCGGCGCTGCACATCGCAAAGATAACCGCTTAATCAACTCCAGATGTGATCCAGACGATTCTGCGCAACCACCACCATGTTCTGAACTGTTTTCACATCAGTTGCTGGTCTGTGCTTGGGCGTCCAGGTGAGCGTGCTCCTCGTCATTGGCAATCTCTCTCTCCCGGCCATCTTGGAGTTATTTGTACCAATTTGTAAACATTTTTTTTAATACTCACAAATAGTTTCACCGTATGCCACCGTCAACATTTTAAGTGTTTCTTGAGCCTTTTTATTTTATTATTTTTTTACACAAAATTGATGCAAAATCCATATTTTCGATAGCAAGAAATTCCAAAGGAGCACGCAAAACACTTATAAACCTTTTACGCCTCTCCCAACCAAACAAAAATGCTATGATAATTTGAAACTTGGTACAGATGTTCGGGAAGAAAGTGTACCAACATAACAAAATAAAAAAATCGATAATCGAAAGTACGTTGCCCGCCAAATTTGAAAAGTCACCTTACTTTTTGAACACACCTCGTATATCTATTAGGTACAAAATTTGGAACCGGCGATTCATCAATGTGTACAACATTGATCCTGGGTTCGATGATGTTGTTTGTTTTCTCCTACTTTTGGAGTAAAAATAATTCTGATTTTCTTATGACGTTTTTTTTTAGAGGAGCGAGACATTTTTTATTCATGTTATCGGCATCTTCGCGCTATAGTTGATATATAGTAGAAAATGGAGCTGAATCTATCTCCTAACGGTGCATTTTAAACTCGGTTACGACTATTTTTCGCTGAGATATAGAACTTATATCGAAGCGGAAAATTGAGATGAGTGAACCCATACTTTTGAGCGGGAGTTTATATATATATATTTTTATTGAGATACATTTGCACCTTTATTCGGCTAGGTAATTTCATATCAAATTACAGCTCTTGCAAATCCAGAAGATGCTCAAGTGGTGTTGGAAAATTGTCTGGACAAAGACGTAGTTTATCGATTTCTACGACCTTGGCTCGGTCATGGATTATTTGTGGCTCCGTGTAAGTATTTATTATTTAACTCTAACTATTTAATTTTCTAGAATATATATACATAGAAAGAATATTTTTTGTAAACGTACGTACTTACGTAACGGCGATCTGTGGATCGGCGCCTGGCTATAGTTATGGTATGATTATGGTTTCGAGTTCGATCCCTATTTGGGAGAGTAATTATATTTAAATTAGTATCATTTCTCCACACAAAATGCGTCGTTAAATTCTGCCACTCAAAAGGCAATGTCTGGATTTGTTGGGAAATAGAGAACAGAGGGTTTAGAAGTAGTAGTAGCCATAAAATTGTGAAAATTCTACAGTCTTGAAAGCATAGGTTTGGCTTAGTTTAAACTCTATTACCAGTATGTATGATCAAAGGATATTATATATAAATTTAATCAAGCCACTCGAAAAACGTGTCAATATAAAAGATTAAAAAGTCACGAAAGCTAAAATATTAAGTATGTATGATATATGATAATATTGTTACTAAGTTACGTCTTCATGTAGGTAAAGTAGGTACAATATATTTTACAAACTCGTAGTTTTTAGATATCCCATATCATACAAACTGGGTGACGTGTTAATATAATAAGAGAAAGGATTGACATGTCAGAGAGTATGTTTTTAAATCTTGACCAGCATTACTGCATTTCTTTATTATATATTTTTTAAATATACAACTTTAGCTATTGTGTTTATTCGTTACAGCTAGAATACCTTTTTGTAACGTTAGTTTAAGGGGTACAAAGAATGATAAATCACTTCATTTTATTTCCTGCTAGGAGTATTTACTATTTTCAGGTGATAAAATAATAATCTTGTCACTTTCTGTATAATTTGCAAAAATAATCGATTTTGTTATTTGCCTACCAGAGAATGAAATTATATATAATTATATTATAATTATACTTGCAGTAGGTTTGTGGAAAACTCATAGAAAAGTTTTGCTGCCTGTATTCCACAAGAAGGTTGTCGAAGAATACCTGGGTATTATTTCAAAGCAGGCAGACATACTACTTGAACGTCTTAATGAACAATCAGGAAAGGAGCAATTTGATGTCTTGCGCTATATATCTGCTTGTACATTGGACATTGTATTTGGTAAGGTCACGTATTTGTAAGTTTTCAAATTTTGAAATGACTATAATAAGCAAGTGACGACGAATATATCAATCTAAAAAAAATTATATACCTACCTATTGTATAATTATGTATAATTTGTAAAACACTTTTATTTTTTACAAATTATTTTCATAATTTAATAGAAACTGCCATGGGTGAGAAAATGGACGTTCAACATTCTCCAAATACTCCATATCTTAAGGCACGTCATACGGTTATGACAATTCTAAACAAACGCCTATTTAAAGTGTGGCTGCAACCCGACTGTCTCTTTAACCTAACATCTTACGCGAAGCAACAAAAAGATAGCATCGACCTTACTCATCAATTTACCGATGAGGTATGTACTCGTACATATGTAGAGAATTTGCTAAATGTTTTTATATTACATAAAATTTGTTTTTACAATATTTTAAAAGAAATTCCTTTCGTTAAAAGAAAAGGGTATATCGATGTAATTGGGAAAATTAGAAAAACTTATATAAGAAAAATAATCAATTTCATCTAGCACATGACACGCGAAGGTTACAAAACTCGGTTCAGATCCTAGCAAAAAATTTTATGGAAAATGTAATGAACGGCCTGACTTAGTATGGGTTATGTGGGGCTCCTTGTTGGCATAGGCCGATCGGCACGAGGAATTTTTAGAGATGTAGGTCTTCTATGTTTATAATACCTATATTAAAAATTGGTTTAAATGTTTGTATAGGTAGTTCGGAAAAGACGACTGCAATACGAGGCGAAAAAATATAAAAATGATGAAGACACGAAATCTGGTAAATATTTAATTTTCACATAACAATTACAGGTATTTTTTAATCTAAATTTCTGTCTAGGTATTTATAAAAAAATCTACTGTTGCTTTATCATATGTATACTAACCAATGTTCAAGCTAGGTTTGTTTATATATTTAAATGTAAAGTAAATAAACATCTTGTTTGCAATTTGTGGTCATCATAATCTCCATAAAGACTAAACAATGGACGCCTTGAATGCAGGCAATATTATTTACTGAACATATAATTAGATTTTACTGCTCTAAACTACTTAGTAATACACTCGTAGCATAGTAGCATAAATATTTTTAATACAATATATTTATCTGTCTCGTATATTGCTGCTAAATAACCTAAAATACAAATATTTCGTCTATATTTAGGAAAAAGAAAGATTTACTATTAAATTTCTATTTTCTTAACTATCTAGAGAAAAAATAGGCCTATACGTATTTCTCCCTGTCATGGCTTAAAAAAGTCATAATTTTTTGAATGCGGAGCTGTGTTAGAATTTTTTCACCTTTGTGTATTTATCATTCTTTGATCTGACTTCTACCATTATTAAAAAGGTCAACTTAATAAATAAAGTCATATAAGAAAAGATAATTTATCGGTTATAAACTAGCATGAAATATGACACAAACACATTCCCTATACACACATAAAGTCAAATAATTTTGTTCAAAATAAGAAGTGACATACTTCATTTTTTAAACGATAAATAACTACCCCAGGTTCTCACACTACCGCAGAAAACGGTGCCAACCCGCGATTGCGGGAAGAGTTTAGACGCTCCGTTCACCGCGGTAATATGCCGCACTGAGGCTGCCACGTGACACATCGTTAAGTTACGACTAAAATAAAAATGTTTTTTTCTTAATTGGAACTGTTAGCAAAAAACATACTTCCATGTATACATAAAGTATAGATGGACGTATGTTTTTACAAATAATGCAAATTAAAATATAAAAGAATTATATATAATATATGGAAGAATAATAGTAATAACTGCATATCGCGCAAGAGCATTATACAATTTGATAAATAATTTTGGTCGTGGTCACTGGATCGCGCCTTTGTTTTTATTTTATCTGCAGACACAAGACCTGTCGCTATATTGTGGCCAAAGGGTCAGTCTTCAAAAGTAACTAGTTAAAGAAGTTATTATTACTTTAAAGTAACTTAACTATTATACTAGTTAAAGAAATTATGACATAGAACATAGAACAGTAGTTTTTAAATTATGACATAGAACATTCTTGACGTTTTCTGGGATCTTATTGTAAAAATTTACACATTGTCCATTCATTCATTCATTCATTGTGACAAATAATTAGAAATTCGATTTAAACGAGTTATAGGCACGATAAGTTTAGGCCAATTTCAAGTATTAATTAATATTATGAATTTTGGCATTGATGCTTTGTATGATTTTGGGAAAATTAATAGAAAAAATTACATTTTCCATGACATACATACATTATATTTTCAAAATGTATTGAAACATAACTGTAAATATATTAATTTCAGTAAATTATTCCCTTAAGGAACCTTTAGGGCTGTATTATATAAAGAAGGTAAATTTGAAAATGTTACGTAATATTATTTTTATATTTTCTTTTAAGAACTATATATGTCCCTTGAGTTAAAATAAGATAAACATATAATTAATCTTACAAACGGAGGAATTCTGAAGAACTCTGTAATTGTTGGCTTTTTATTACTTGTAGATACAACATAATATTATGATTTTACGACCAGCTGCATGTGAGCTTACTTTTTAGTTTGAGTTGTGATTGCAAACTTGATATGAATATGAGTCGGCATGTACCTACATAAAATATTGCACTTCGAAAAATATATCACTCTACCCACCTCCCCGGTTGTTAATGTGGTTTTTCCCATATAATTTAATTATTATATTTAACCTACTATATTGCAAATATTTATGAGATATTGCCTGTGTTTAGAGTAATATTTATTTTTTATTTTATATGATTTTATCCATAGAAATTTTGTATCTCTAGTCTCTACCCAAACAAAAAATATAATATACGATTACATATATACTAAAAAAACTGTTATTTTGTCAGTAGATATTTCATACATTATGTGTGTAATGCAATAAATATGTATTTTACAGATGATAAGTTTAAAGCTGTCCTTGATTTGTTGTTTGGGCGAGAAATCGAATTTACTGATGAAGAATTACGAGAGCATATAGACTCAATCACAATAGCTGGCAACGATACCACTTCTTTGGTCATCGCTTATACACTGGTTCTTCTTGGCATACATCAAAATGCACAAGGAAAAGTTTTTGAAGAGTATGTATTTTTCTTTTACAGCTTTGCACTTTTCTTACATACTAGGTTCTCTTTTTTTACCCTGCTATACGGAATACAACGTCAAGTTGGAATAAAAAAAATAAGATATGTGCAGTTCAGAGAGAGCAGAAGTAAAAAACAGCCTAAGAGAGACTGTCAGACTGTAATGGATATAAAATTAGGGACATTGCCAAGCATTACACAAAAAGGAGACCGAAAATAAATAAATGCTGTGTGATGTCAATTTCTCATTCGATACAAAGTTCCGTTATATTGAGTTTCCCATCACAAAAATTCTAGAGAAATCTCACTTCAAAAATTACTTAAATAACGAATACACGACACCGTAACTATTTGATATTTTAATTCTAACGACTAATAAAATTGACATTAATATTTTAGACAAAAGTATATATTCGGTGACTCAAAATCTGGAGCTACTAAAGATGATCTTCATAAAATGAACTATTTAGAAAGAGTTATAAAAGAAAGTATGCGCCTTTACACAGTTGTACCGATAATAGGGAGGAAAATTGACAAAGATATTTACTTACGTAAGTAGCTTTGTAGCTTTTTAGAATCCTTACTAATATTATAAATGCGAAAGTAACTCTATCTGTCTGTCTGTTACGCTTTCACGCCTAAACCAACGAACCGATTTTGATAAAATTCGGTAAGAAGATAGAACTGAACTTGTGAAAGGACATAGGATACTTTTTATTGCGAAAAAAATGGTAGAAGGGGTTGAAATAGGGGATGAATGTTTGTATGGAAGTTCTATAAGCTTCTCCTGACCATGTCGCGCGATATAACCGAATTCCACGCGGGCGAGGCCGCGGGCGGAAAGCTAGTATAATATAAATCCACATCATTCTATTACATAATTCAATCAGAAAAAAGAAATTATTTGTTTTATTTTCCAGCTCACTGCAAAGTGACAGTACCAGCCGGTGTAGGAGCTGTGATTGGATCCTTTGCGATTCACCGGTCGAAAGTAATTTGGGGTCCTGATGCTGATGAATTTGATCCGGACAGATTTCTTCCAGAACGCTCCGTTAACAGGCATCCCGCTGCATTTATACCTTTCAGTTACGGCTCTCGAAATTGCATAGGTCAGGATTCTACTTATTGCCAAAATAAAAAAAAAGACAAGAAATTTGTTACAAGCTTCTATACACACATGTAAAATTACATAACAATTTTTAATCAGTCTTGTGAAAGGATTGATATTGACGCGCAGACGAAGTTAGAAATATATACCTATTGTGTTTTCGCAATTATGATATAGCGACAGAGTCACTTTTCGTCATTAAGTAGACACGTTCTGTTTAGGTACATATCCTGTAAGACATACAAAGTATGCTCCGTCTTTATGTGAAATTGTTGTGATTTTTTTTTATTTTTCCAGGAAGAAGCTTCGGTATGATGATAATAAAAAGCGTAATTTCAAGTATTGTGAGAACATACAAAATAGAAGCGAACGATGTGGGCCCCCTTAAAGTAGAAATGATCCTGTTTCCTGTTAGAGGTCATCAAATTAAAGTGATGACACGCTGAGACTTACATATTTACAAATACGTACTATATTTTTAAGAAATATAATGACAGATAAGTGAACGTAATAAATAATAGAGATAATCAATATTATTTAAGAAAATAAATAAAAAAATTAAAGCCATATTCTACTATTTTATTTATGCTTTTTTAAACTTCACTTGTGATATTTTGAACGGTTGTTATTAAGGATGGAGTAGGTAAGGTTCTTTCTGTGGTGATATCGAGAGAAACCAAATCCTCATGGTCTATGACGTCACGTGAATCATCAACCCCGCATGTAAGGAACTTGTTGTAATGACTTAGATCAAGGAAACCGACTCCACAAGGTCGATCAATAAGCCGTGATGTCATTATGCCTTGTACGTAACCAGAACATACAAGAACAGTCCCCAAGTCATCCTACAAAGTGAAATCATTTATCTCGTTTACTTGTCAATATGGGTGGAATTATAATACTTCCACCTATTACTTGTGTAAATTCTAGACTTCTTTTTCTTCTTCTTTCCTTTCTATTCTTCTTAGACTTAAAAGACGTGTGTAAATATATCTTCAACTTTAATTGATTCATAGAAATCTAGCAAGAGATTCATTAACGTATGTTAAACACAGCGTTGGTACCAACGTGTATTATGTACAATGAATTCTTTGTTAACTAATATAATGATACCTTTAAATAAATAAAAACACTTAACTTAAATAATGAGTACAACATTTGTAGAAAAGTAAACAATACAATTCTCATCATCTTATATAACGAGCAAAGAAAATATTTACAAGACACGCAATAGGAAATCGTAGCGTATTGTCACGCTACTTCAACCTTACAGTAAATACTGCTCACACGACAAATATGCGTTATATGTGTAGGTAAGACGTAAACAAATAAAACTTACTGGACATAATGCTCCATGCTTTTCAGACTGTAAGAAAAATAAATATTTAATTAAGAAAAACTTACTTATCCTTACTAGCTTGTGTACATAGGTTTCAATCATCCATGTATTTTTGTTCAAGTATCTAATAGATATGATGTCATTTAAGTAAATTTTAGATCGTTGATGCCCAATAATTCCGAGTAATACAATTGCTAAGTGCCTGTAGTACTAGGGATATAACTCCATACCTTAGACTAGTAATACTAAATATAATACATATAACTTGCTTTCTATAGAAAAATAAAACGATGATTTTTTTTTCATTTAATAGAGTAACAAGTAGAGTTTTAAAATTCTCTAGAATTTTGTGGTAAAACTTTAAATATTTGCCTTCTAAAAGTGTCGCTTTTAGATACCTGCTCATAAAAGTTGAGATCAAACACTTCATAAAGTTTTCTTATACTTTTTATGCATTACCCTAACGGTACTCTAGTGATCGTTTTCAAAATTATCTAATTCAATTAAAAATATTATCAGAATAATTCAATTAGTTATATTGTTACCTTACACTTTGGTTGTTGAATACAAAGATATTTATTATTATTATTCCACATTTTGTAACATCGGTCCGACGGTAAAATAGATACATCCATCCGGTATAGGTGTATTAGCAAAGGAATTAAATAACCCTGTAAAATACACCTGTTATATATCTAAAATTTAACATCATAACCAATCATTTTTCTGATGTAAACTGGTAAATAATTGGTTAAGATGTGTAGCCATCGTATGGACAATAATTTTTTGATTAAATTGAAATAGTTTAAAAGTTATAGTCTTTTACTTTGTTTCTTGTTAGTAAATATCTAAATAGGTATTTTGTATTTTTTTAAGAATATTTAATAAAAAAATAAAATAGCCGTCGATGTATTGAATCAACATGTTTATACATGATTGCTTCAATGATTCTCAAGTTATAATACTAGTTAAAACTACTATCTATCTAGATAGTTTTCTATATCTTAACATAACAGGAAAAAGTGTCTCTGTATAATGAAAATATTTATTAGAAAAGACCAGTTTAAGTTGACGTAAAATACATGACTTTCATAACTTCACGCTGTATCCCGCATACAGCAGGGTAGGCAGAGGGAACCAGAGAACCTAGTGCTGAGGCACTCCATTCTCTTTCACAATTCCGTTCCCCACTTTCAATTCAATGAAACTTTTTTTGTTTGATAATTATTTATAAAAAGTGTAACACCTGATGTAGAACCATACTAGACCAAATAAATTAGAGGAAACGACGAAATGCCTCCTTTGCATAGGTTGTTCGGCGAGATGGGCATTTTCTTTTCACAGTGCTGTCTCCATTCAGGGGAGTTATTATATACCATGGTAACCGTATGACTTTAGGCTTTCGATGAAAATGGCTGACAACTACAGTTAGCATAGAAAGGGCTATAAAAGTCTATGCTTACGTTGCGTCTACTACCCCAGCCATAAAAACGGCACGTCGGATCGCCAATTCGTTTATCCAGATCATTTACAATACCATAGCGAACTCTATTTACTATATATTCTGTGTTCGGTTCTCGTTTGTGAAAAGAAAACTGTTGGTTTAGTACCAGAAGAGCCAAGTTATCTGGTGAGCAGTCTTCGAATCGCATTGTGTGATTGTATCCTAAATAAAAAAAAACAAAGTCAATATATAATCATAAAATTTTATGCAAGTATACAAAAACAGCCTGTGTTTTGTTATACTAATAATAAAAAAACTGTATAAAAACTTCGATTTAATGATTCTTCTGAATGATTACTTTACTTCTTCTTTATTTTAAGCCTTCTTTATTTAAAAAAAAAATAAAGGTCAGAAAGAAATGCCAATTCGGTCTAGTTTGTTTGATTGACAAACTAAACCCAATTGGCAAAACAAATCTAGATTGAATCTAGAAGAATGATTATCTACATGATTATATATGAATTATAATCATTTCCCACTCTGGTAAAGCAAAGATCTTGTGAAAAGACACTCCGCCTTAACGCTAGGATCTCTCTGCCTACGGACAGTATGCGAGACGAAGCGTTAATCTGTTATTTTGTATAAATCACTAAGGTAGGTAATAATTATCTAATTTTATTGACTTTTTTTACCTTTATGTATGCAAAGGTGATGAACTAGCCGACCAGTTCCAGTGTTTTCTAGAAATCTGTGAGTGCCACCAAATACTTTAAATTTATACCTTTCTCCAAAAACACATATGGCAGGTGTAATAACAACATGCGCTTCTATAAGTGCTCCTACGCAAAACAGCATAGCATGGGACAGATAGTGTACCTGTTACGCATGAAACATGTTACCGTTATATAAAAGATGTTACGACTAATCTACTCAACTTTAAATATACCTAAACAAATATAGATACTTATTTATTCAACTTACTATAAATTGGCCTTCTGTCACTTTAGCAGGTACACCTTGGAAACCAGCAGCATTATTGAAATCTATATCCACTATAGGCAAATTAATTATAAATTGGTGATGAAAATAAACTAAATGACATGATAGACAAATTTATTATCAGAAGTTATTGATTAAAACCCTACATGTAGCAAAACGCGAACGCAAAGATGCATATAAAATTTTGTTGATTATCTTGTCCCTAATAATTGTGATGCGTCAAAATCTTTTTGTCATATCACAATAAGTGATTACTTTCAGTAACATAATAAAAAATACACTGTGATATATTTACCGTAACTTAAAAATACATAACGTTTATGTAAGTTAAATTACATTTCATAGCTTATAATAAACTTTTTATAAATATATTATTACACCAAGGTACATACACGAAATTCCAACACATTACCGTTCATTTCCCTATCCCGCATAATACGCTTTCACGATCCTTTGGTTCCCTGTGAATCGTTTTAAGCAAGTTTCGCTGTATTTACTGCAGTACGTATCTTAATTGGTTCGTCTATATTTACGACCTCATTATGATATAATTTGACGCAAATGATATGTCCATAAATCTAGAGCATTTATCGGCATCTTTTTAAAGATTAAAATTAAAAGATTTTAAATGAAAATATTTACACATAGTTGCTATTCCTCCAATTTGACCTGCCCCCATGTTGAAAACTAATGTACGTTACACATAAAGCAACAAAGTTTTACAAAAGTATACTGCGTTTATAGAGCAATTTCATTTATAGCAGCAAATTCAAAACATGTTTAATTAAAAGCATTTCAATAGCTTCTTGCTACATAGAAATACATAGTACATATACCTACTATGTAGTTATAATGTTTACCTATGTAGGTATACATGTATTTTTTTCTTTTTCGATTGTGTAGTATGCTGTTGGCCCTATTGGCCTCAACAGCGTCACCGAGTTTTGTGGGGGGCCGAGCTTGAAGAACTCTGCCCCTGGCTTGGTCTCCTCGGGAGGAGGACCATCAACTTAGAACTGCAGTGTCACAGGGGCGCCTCCTGCGAGGCCGAACCTCGGCTTGCGAACACTGTTTGTAGTGGGGGACTTTGCTTTCACTCGGCCCGAGCTTAAGCCTACTGGGTAGGGCGTTTGATGCTCTGTTGGATTTTAGTGGCTTGACCCGGACGCACCGAGGCGTGATCGAGCCGTAAAAAAGTAAGGACCTCGTCTCCACCGGCGGGGACGGTGTGTGTGGATCCTACCGGTATGTTGCGGATTGTTCGCGAGAGTAATGGCGTCAGCTACTTCTGTTAAAACGTGCCGAGGCCTACGGGGCCCCCAGGGACGTTTGCTAATATCGTAGTCGCAGGCTTTTACCACCAGTTGGTTCGGATGAGAAGCAGCATTTTTAAAGTAGCTACTAGACAGTTTTCGACAATGCTCTTTTATCGAGTCGAGCTATATATATGTATATATGTTAATAGTGTATTTAATAATGTCCTTATTTTGCACACCATATCTTATTAAAACACAATGAATGAATATGAAATATATTTTTACTGTTTTTTTTCCTATAATTGATAGGCTAACGTTCGACCGCATCAAAGCCTTATGGTAAGAATTAATGGGGTCTACGACGATACACGTTTGCCTAGAAAGAACCTATTGACTCTTCTTTTTTTATCATTTAATATTGTCGATATTAAAAAGCGACTGATGACGTACGTTATTAATTTAAATAGGTAGATAGGTATTTAAAAAAAAAAATAATAATAATAATAACATTTAGGTGGAAATCCAATATAATAATTGTTTATACAAACATGTACTCGTATAGCACTACCTACTAACTTTAGGGGAAGGGGAGGTAGCCCCGGACACTTAAATGAAACGCAAATAAAAATAAAAATACAGGTTGCTTCTGTGTTATTTCATATTCAATATTGAATTAGGAATTTCTTTATTTATATTAATCAAACTTTGAACTATTATATCGTATTCTTACAAGAAAATATACTGTTTATAATAAAGTCTAGTTTATTGCCTTCAAAAAGGTGGCGGGTAGCCCCGGACACTTTATTCAATGATGGACCAACCGCTTTTTGGCCTTACAAACATCACAGTAAACAAATATTCGATGAGCATAGTCTTCACAGGCGCAGTCTTGGTATTTCTGACAAGGCATTCAGAGTTTCATCCAATATTTTTTCGCGAACAATCCATTCAGTCTCTTTTTCTCTAAGAAATATTTTGGATATTATCATATGGTTTTAAAATCTTTGTAGTTCCGTCATGTTGTTGCATTTCTATTTGATCTTTTTTATATGTTGAAAATGTTATAATCTCGCTTTCTTGAACTTTCGCGGCCGCGTCAATTGTAAAGTATACTTGGTGGTACATTATATCTCTCTTTCACTCATCTCGCTGAAAAATTGCATTTAATCGTACTAATTTTGCTTGTTTCTGTTATTTTGTTGGAGTGGTAGGAGGTTCGTCCTCCCGTCTGTGCTCATGACCACTATCATGTCAGACGAACCGCCAAATATCTTATGATGTGTTCGGTTCGATGGCATATAAGCCAGGTTTTTATCCTGCATCCTTTCCCAAAATGTAGTGGTTCCGATAGCGGACTACTACATTGTCCTCCCTTCCATCTGTATCCTCTAGGTTTGGCAGCATCACCACCAAGCGCCTCTGGTGTTGTAGATGTTCATGACGAAAGGTAACCACTTGCAAATCAGGTGGTCCTTCTGCTCGTTGCCATCAGTTATCAAAAAAAAAAAAAATTTGATTTTCCTTTTATTTGGTCTTTCACTAGTTCTCCTCATGTTTTTAGCATAATATCTTAGTATTTCTGCAACGATATTAATAACAAAGGTACTTCACCTCTATTATTACTATAGTCGCAGAAATATTTAACATACTTAATATTTTGTGGTGCCAATTGAAGTACTTTCAATAAATAAGCAAAATTGCATTAAAATGCAGTTCGAAGAACAGTAAGAATCGTGTTCGAGGGTACCTGAAAGCATAGTGTTCGGGACTACCCGGGTCATTATGCAACATTTTTAAACGCAGCACTTCTTTAATTCATCTTCTTTGACGTAATCGTTCATACACATAGTTACACGTGAATTGATAATAAATTCTACTCAATAAAAGATTTACCACTCATTACGTTCATGTATCGTGCCAAAACAAAAAGGATAATAGAAACAGTAAGTAATACTTCTCAAACAATTTCTTTGACATAGTGTTAGTAATTAAATTGTATTTAAATATCGACGAAATAAATGTGATCAACAAATCAGATGTGAATTGAACATGGCCTATCCATTTGTAGGAATCTATGTCAATTTTTACATATAAGTAATTATTGGAGATTAGAACCCCAGCCTATTTTCCAGAGCCAAGATTCAGAGTAGTTTCCGTCTTCTTTTCTAAAATCTTTTTTGTGTAGTCTTCATTGCCATATTTTATATAATTCCCTGTGTTCTTTTGGTTTCTGATTAATTCGTAATTTTTTCAATCAGCTATGTACAAAAGTGTTTAAATACTATTTTTAAGAAAAGCTTGAATATTTTGAAGTTGAAGATTTTTCATAACTACTCCTAATATAGTATTGTTGTACATAATTTCATGTTACTATAAATATCATAGAAATCAGAAACTTATTTATTTGCTTACAACACTAAAACAGATTATTAATATGAAATAGTAGACACTGAACTGCCAAATCGAAATTGACGCAAAGTGTATTATATTGTGAAATGAAATATTTGTTTAATGTAAATATTCAAATAACAAATCGTATTATCTATTCGCCTACGCAAAATACGAATCTCTAACCTTTTACTTCCGCTAGCTCAGATAATTATATTTTATATTATGTTTGAAACGATTTAGCAGTTCATAATAATAGTTTTAGTTGGTGATTTTTTTCTGCACTTAAAGTAATAATGAAGTATAAGATTATAAGGCTTTTTGCGCTATTACTTTGTATTAATATAAAGGTAGCGTTATCACTTTATAGCAAAACTTGGAATAACAACTACGAAAAAAATAAATGTCCTAAACTATATCCTAAAAATTTTGATAACCATATGCCAGTTGGTAAGTGCGATTGTGATGATTTTTTTTAAATTTACTATTGATTTATTTAATTTTTAAGTTCATAGGTATATAAAGCAATTCTATCTTATATTATGGTAAAAAGTAACATGATTTTTTTATAACATTTTAGGCAACTTAACTGCTGGTAACTTCACTGAGAAAACAGATTTGAAGGGTCTGAGACAATGTGTAATGGCATGCTGTCTTGCTGATTCTTGCAATATTGTTTTTATTGTGGAATCCAGATGTTTTCATGTAGAATGTGTCAGTGATGAACTATGTTTGCCATTGCCAAGGGTAGGTGAAAGAAAATGGGACACACATGTATCAATGATTCTTGTCAAGCCAGTTTTGCCAAATGGTAAGGTTATGTTTTAAATTTATCAATAATTTATTAATTTTCCTTAACATTGTGATTACAATTAAGAGTAATTCGAGTTTCTTTCTTTAAATATATATATATTTTTTATAAATTTCTACATTCTTTGTAGATAAAGCCTTAACATGAATTACTTTAAGTTTAAATAATTTAAAAGGCTTTAAAAATTCTTAAATATTAAATCTTAATATTTAAAAAATTGTTAAAAAAAATGAATTGTACTATACATGGTATATAGACATTTTGACAATATATTAATTGATTCTGAATGCTTCCAGACATATTCTAGTTATTTTTATAAAAATATATATTTCAAAATTGCTTTTAAATATAGAGCTCCGCTATGTTATAGTAATAGTACCCAATAAAATAATGATTTTACACATATTCAATACAATAACTTTCATAAAGTATTTAGGTACTCTTTAATTATCCAAATATTACATTTCATAAATATATTTTGCAGAAATTTGGTCAGAAATATTAGATCAATCAAATTTTAGAGAACTAAACAATAACTTTTCGCCTGAAGAGGAGCCAATATATTCATATACCAACCATCATAATGACCTACCTGATGATGATGAATCAAATTTTCTCACACATTTCATCAATAACTTGCCCAACATAGATGATGAGGAACAGCAAAATTATGATAAATATACTGATAGTAGTGATAATGAGATGATGTTAGCATCAAGATTTCTAGAGAAGAATTCATGTGAAGTTGGGGCTGATGATTGCCCTTTTAATGCAGAATGTATACCACTAGGGCTTAAAACAAGAAATGGCATTTGTAAATGTATACTGGGCACGGAAGAGAGTCCCCAGGGAGCATGTGTTCCAAGAAGACCATTTTCCAAAGGCCCTACTTTACCTGATGAGTCTATAAAAAAAAGTAGCACTTTAATTTCAGATATAAAATTAGATGAGTCTAACACAGATAAACCTATTCCAACACAGAATTTAACAGTTTCGATCTCATCTAAGGAAGTATGTTAAAATACTTATATACATTTTTAAAATATATTTCATTGTATTTTGGTTTTCTTTCTATTTTTTTTGTTTATTTGTAGGTACAACTCCCGGACAATGAAGTTACTTTAGCTGCTTACACTATACCTGATGAAAAATCATCAATGAATCATTACAATTATGCTTGGACTCTTGTGGATCAATCAAAGGGTGGATTTACAGGTGGATTAATACCTTACTGAGATTAATACTTTATTTTCAGTGATTTATCTTATTATAAGTATCTATCAGGCATAAAAGAAATTGGTTATTAAACCTACAATAGTTCACCTTTATTTTTGATAGTAATTGATTACTAAATAATTATATAACTTAGAAAAAACTTGTTTTAGCTTAAAAAAACTTTTTTTTTGTTTATAAAATACTTTTTTTTCTACTACTTAATTACTTGGAACTAAAAACAATATTGCAAATATATAATAAGATCAGGATATTGCAAAGATATTAGACAATTTCCAAAAAAATATTGGTATTTTATGATAAAAAAAAATAATTTATTTACTGATAACATTTAAGGTAATATGATACAAAATGGTGGAACAATGACATTGAAAGACCTCACTGAAGGTCAATATCGATTCAAAGTGACAGTGAATGGCACAAATTCGTATGGCGAAGCTTTCGCTAATGTTACAGTGTTGCCGCCAAAGAGAATAAATACTCCACCATTAGTTGTCATTACTCCACAGTCTCAAACAGTTAAATTGCCTAATTCTGGAGCAGTTTTGGATGGCAGTGCAAGTAAAGTAAGTATATAGATCTGATATTTTAATTCACTTTTACAATTCTTTTCTTGTAATTTTTTTGCACTGTTTATCAGTTCATTGTAATTAGGCTCCTTTTATTATCATGAATGAAGATGATTTTTGAAAAGTATGTCACCCGGTTTTAGAAAGTTTTTTGGAATATTAATTTTCTAAAATATCTATAACTCTTCATAAAACATTTTTATTTTAAATAACATTTTCTACTAAAAATCTATTCACCTTCCAAAATGTAATTGTCTGTCGTCAACAAACATTATTGGATTTTATACCTTAGGCACTGACAAATAATCAAATATTCACATTTTTAGGACGACGATGCAATAATATCTTGGCATTGGGAACTATCAGCTGGTCCGATTGGCTATCAACCACCTTTAGAAGATAGACCTACGTTAGTACTAAAAGATCTAAAACAACCAGGAAACTATACATTTAAACTTACAGTAGAAGACTCCGATCATGTTAAAAATTCTACTACTGCCAATATAACAGTATTAAATCACACTGACTACCCTCCTGAAGCAAATGCTGGTAATGTGACTTATATAAATAAATAAAATAAAAAAGCCTTTATTATTTCTTACTTACAGAGCTTATTATACAATATACAGTTTCTATTCCTATTTAAGTCCAACTTATTCTATAATAATGACAATAACAGTGCTTATTACCTAGTATTAATAATGTTATTAAATTACATATTTACTTTTTTTATTTATTTATTTATATTTAAAAAAACAATTTTTTTGGCCTTTTGTAAAGGAATCAAGGAAAATTAATTTGTTCCAATGTTTATGTTTTTTGTAATGAGCTGTAATATGAATGATTAATAAAACATCTTCAAAATTCCTTTAAGTTAGTTGTGGTTAGGTAATAATAATATAAAATAAACATTTTGTCATAGGCATATTTTAGCCAAAGATAGCCAAGGTGGTCTTATGAATGAAATTTTTTCAGTCTATTATATTTTATAAATCGAAACTAAAGTGATTTTGTATCTAAAATTTTCTTTTCAAAGATAATAAATTTATAAGTAAAGTATATTTCTCGCAGGTCAAGACGTCATAATATACCTACCCAATAACAATCTTACGCTCAACGGTAGTCTCTCTACTGACGATCACGAGATCACATCATGGGAATGGACTAAGTCTGCAGAAGATGAAAATAAAGCTGTCGATATGCAAAATACACATTCACCATACTTACAGGTAAGCTTATATGAACTCCACCCATTTAGCTTTTTAATATTATCCTAAAACAATTGAATGCAGCAGAGAATAGTGTCCTTACTCTAGGTTCTTTCCACCTATTCTCAATATCTATATGAGATAAAGCGTGAATCTCAAAAAATAATTAAATCCAGTAGTTTTGTTGCAAGTCCTTATTTGATAGGTTTTTTCGTCAGTTAAAAAGCAGTGTCTTTAAACAACTCAATTAAGTTTATAAATCTGAAGGAAATCTAATAGTATGATTGGTTATTTAACTTTGAATTAGGTGTACAGACTGTTAGAATCCTAAGAATTACGATAATTTTCCATACATATGTTAGATAACATTTACAAGGACATAACTGATTAATTAACGTTTGTACATAGCTAGTATTAAAGTAACAAATAATGTTACAGGTTTTTTTTTTTTAAATCAACAGATATCTTTAGAATCTTTGTTATATTTATCACTCAGTACGAATGTTTGTACGCTTTGTTATACTTTGGTTTGTTTTTGATCTCAATATATTGATTAAAAGCTGAGGAATATGAAACAATAGTATGGTATTTCTTTTTTTCCTTTTGCTATTAATGAGTAATGTTTTAAATATATTTTTAAATTTTTATTTCGTTCATTATGGGTCCTTTTGCTATTACATTTTTTATCGATGTTACCTAAAACGTGTATGACTACATAGATCATTCCTATAAGTCCCTTAAAAATGACTAACTTAAACAATAACCTATATAAATTACTAATATATTTATAATAATAAAAAAGTGAGTAATATAAGAAAGTGTTTTTTCAAAACGTATGAAAAATTTAACGTAGAATGTCTTAAATTCGCTCCCCATATAAACCATCGAAAGCATAGCATATTCCATGCTAACAACAATAATAAGTAGCAACAAGCACATAGCAGAGTACGTACGTACAAACGTATGGCTTAGTGGTCAGAGCGCTCAGACGGTTTCCAATAGGCGCTGGTTCGACTAACATTAAATTTTTTATAAATATTTTATTATTCTAAAAATATCTAATCTATTTTATTAATTAATTATTGTTAACTTTTTTTACTCCAGTTGTCGAACCTGTCTGAGGGTGTGTACACGTTCGTGCTGAAGGTGACGGACTCGTCCGGACAGACGTCGACGGCGGACGTGCACGTGTTCGTGAAGCCGCCCACTAACACGCCGCCCGTCGCCGACGCCGGCGCTGACGCGGTAAGTGTACTCAAACAAATCATATAAAATCAAATAATTATCAAAAGTTCAAAACAAAAAGTTACATGCTTCCTTTTTTAAACATAAAATATATTTTCTGATAATAAGCTCTTTGTTAATAATAATAAAGAATTGTAAACCATTGTCGAATATAAAAAAAAAAAAAAAGTCCCGCTGAGTTTCTTGCGCCGGTTCTTCTCAGGTCTGAGGCATTAAATTTAGTGAACCGGTGGTAAATTATTTGACGTTCAAAAAATGAAGCTTGTAACTTCTTATTTTGAATAAAATTATTTGACTTTGACTTTGACTTTGATTTTCGCGATTATTACACATATTATGGGCATATATTTTAGTACTCGAAAATACATTTTTTTGGAAACCCGACGTTTCGAACACTTTACAGTAGTCCGTGGTCACAGGTCACGTAACGTGGTCACGTCGGATTTCCAAAAATGTATTTTTGAATCTAAAATATACGCGATTAATCTGGTTAAAATAGTTTCATTTAATATATATTTTCTGGTTCACTAAAGTTTATGTCTCAGACCTGAGAAGAACCAAAAACTAGAAACTAGATGAGTCTTTTTTTTCAACTCCTCTATTTACAGATTTTCAATTATTTATTATTAATTGACCCAATAACTCTGAAATAGATAAACGTTTTATTTGCAATGTGTCTTATCGTTCGTTATTTATAATCTTTAACAAACAAAAGTCTTTCATATTTTTTTAAAGTTCATGAAAAAACACCTTCATATGGGAAGTGGTCGTGGTTGAGGTACTGTCTATAGATTCTATCCTCACTTGAAGTAATGTTTACTTTTACTAATGCATATTTTCATTTCCTTATTGTCGGTTGAACTAAACGCGGCGTTGAGTTTCGCCACGTAACATAGTGCTATTAAATAAGCGGAATTCTAATGTATACTATCTGGGTTGCAATCTTGTAACTGGCTACTCAGCTAAATGCGACACTTGTGCGTGAAAATTAAAAAAATATCATATGAAATAATCGCAACTTTTTAACAACATCAACTATTTTCTTTTCTAAGAGGCTTATTTAAAGCGAACATATGGTTCATATCACGATATACCTAAGATCTACCTATTTGTATATTTGTGGTGGCATGTTAAGTTGTATAATATAATATTCTTGTGGTGATTAACAGCATGAAATGTGTTAATAAATATAAAACAGAACATGTCAAATTTAACAATTTCTCTAAATTTGTTTTGCGTTTCCTAAGTATGCGATTAACACTTTAAAAGACCCAACATGCAAGATGATCATATCGGTATACACAGAAAACAAAAATACACAGCGCATATAACACAAATACCTACATACATTTTCATTACATTTAGTATTTTCACTTCTTGGCTTTGGTAACAAGGCGAAGCGCGGCGTTGAGTTCCGCCACTCAACACGCAATGCCTCAATTCGGTGGAAAGTGGGGAACGGAATTGTTAAAAGAGAATAGAGTATCTTAACACTAGGTTCTCTGGTTCCCTCTGCCTACCCTGCTATATGCGGGATACAGCGTGAAGTTAAAAAAAAAACATTATATCAGTAAATATAAAGATCAAGCATAGCATACGATATAAGAATACAGTATGAGGGTTCTTATATACATTGCAGTTTATATCGCTACCACAAACATGGATAACCCTGAACGGTTCCGGGTCCCACGACGACCATAGGATAGTCGCATACACCTGGCGGTGCCTCTCAGGCCCCACTAACTCTAACATTGTCGGGTTTAACGAGTCCGTAGCGAACGCGACCTCACTTACTAAGGGACAGTATGTGTTCTCCCTCACAGTGCTCGATGACAATGGAAACTCGGCCACTGATAACGTTACTGTTACGGTCACACAAAGTAAGTTGTACAGGATGAAATTAATATTCTTTTTTTTATGCTTTAGGTAGGCAATTGCTCTTACGTAACAAGGGCGTGTAGACAAAAAGAGGAAATATCTCTCTATCTAATCTTTTACAATCTATAACCATTAACTACTTGGTTACTAATAATTCATTAACTGTGTATATAAAATTACAGATGTATAAATGTTCCAAAATGCTTACAATATCTAAAAATGCTTAATTTTTTTTTTAAATATTTCATATTTCATTAATTCCATTTCAAAGCATCTTAGTTAATGTATAGTTGACATACTACCTTGACCACATAAATTGCGTTTTAGGCTAGTAGGGATCTCCCTTTTTTGTTTGTTGGTTATCTAACCAACAATTAAAAATCAAAAATCAATCGAAATTAACTTTGGTTCCGCTCCATTATACATTTAAACAAATTGTAAATACAATGCTATATTTTTTTCCATAACAATGCATGATAGAATATTTTTAATAAATATTATACAATTATTGAAACACCTGTATACATATTTTTCTAAAACACAAAACTAAATTATAAATAATATATATTTATTAATAATAAATTTTATAAACGTCACAGATAAAAATAGTCCTCCCAAAGCGGATGCTGGTGGAGATCAAGTTTTGAATTTACCATTATCTGTGCTCATTCTCAACGGATCGAAGTCGTCGGATGACTTTCGTATTGTTACGTGGAAATGGACGCGGTCTGGATCCGGTCTGGCTGCTGGAACTGTTATATTAAATTCTGATACAAAACCTGTACTCATGGTACGTTATTAATATTTATGTTATTAATTTGTGTATGGTTGTGTATTTTAAACTATATTTTAATTTTTAGTTAACCAACATAGAAGCAGGTAGATACGTATTCGAACTCACAGTAACTGACGACCAAGGTGAATCTGACAGAGACACAGTCAGTGTGCAAGTGAAACCGGATCTTCTGGACATGAAACTTCTAGAAATGACATTAAACATTCCAATCTCAACATTTACTAAGAGCCAACTTGATTCTTTCGTACAAAAAATGACACTTCTCCTAAAAGAGGGAGTAACGGTGAATGTGACAGAAATACGTGGCGAAGTGGATACGGGCAACACATTGATCGTCTTCTTTTTATCTGAAAAGGTATTTTTTTTTTATTTTATGATAATGATTTATACTTTTCAAAACGATTTTTGTTCTAATGTTCTAAAGAATAACGTATGTACGTATATATATACGTATGTAAGTACGAGAACCCTACATATGGGGTTTTCATTTTTACCCTATAGGGCACAAATCATAATAAAAATGAATAAATGGAATAAAAAATAGTTAAATTTAATATAATTTCTGTTTGTGTTTATGCAGTCGTCGGCCATGGAGGGCATAGCGGCGCTGGCGGCGGCGCGCGCGGCGGCGGCGGGCGCGGCGCGCGTGCGGTCGCGGCGCTGCCTGTCGGCGTGCTCGGGGCGCGGCGCGTGCGACCAGGCCACGCGCACGTGCCGCTGCGACGCCTTCTGGATGCAGAGCCTGCTCACGCTGCTGCAGCCCGACGCGCAGCCCGACTGCGGTACCATCTACTCACACCTTTATTGAGCTTTTTTTTTATAAACAAAAATTATGTTAAAAAATATGGGATATTTAATTTTATTCTCTAATAAAGGATGAAAGGAATAAGTTGTGGGTGCGATTACCACTCCAGGAAATATTTACTAGTTTCATTTCCTCGTTTTGGCAACGAGGCAAAGCGCGGCGTTGTTTTTCTTGGAAAATCGGAAATTTTATTAAAACTAGATTCTCAGGTTCCCTCTGCCTACCGTGCAGTGGGACACAGCGTGAAGTAAACATTTTTTTTTCTCAGTATATTTAGACAAAAATGTAGTGATAGTTTGTCTTTATCCGATGTAGTCCCAAATAAAGAATAGAGTAACTTAAAGTAAACGAAAATAAAAAATGTTACAAACAGATTTAATACGTATATTTAAATGTAATGAAACACATTTTCGCAGACTGGTCGGTGGTGTACGCGAGCGTGTGCGGCGTGGCGGCGCTGTGCGCGGCGTGCGGCGGCGTGTACGCGTGCGCGCGCGCGCTGCGCCGTCTGTGCGCGCCGCGGCGACGCGCGCCACGACCCAACTACCGGCTGCTGCCCTTCGCGGACCACGAGGAGAAGCCGTGTATGTACATATCCCTACAAATTGAAGTATTGAAGTCGCGTATAACTTTTAAGAAAGTATTCTATAATTCAATATTTCCTATATTTGTCACAAATAAGCTTTTTAAAACTTTTAAACTATTGTCAATAATCCGCATTGTTTATATTAAATAATTTAATATAAAATTCTAATTTTAATTTATGCCATTGGAGATTTTTATTTACTTTAATCACTCGATAACTAATTCTAACTGACATTTCATTTCAATATTGAGATATAACTTATCCTTAAAAAGTAAAAAAATGATAAATATATTTTTATTTAATTATAAAAATATTATCTTTTCCAGTCGCTAACAAAGATGTATCAGAAACTGACACAGACTCGGACGTGTTGTACGAGACTAAAAGCAAAATGACGTCATTCGGAGTTCGTTCCGTGAATGGAGAAGTAAATAGCTGGAAGAACGGTCACGCCAAACCTTCTAGAAAGATCAAGACGTAGCTCGAAAATACCGTGGACTTTACAAGTCCACATTAATATAATAAATGAAATTAAATCAAACCCGTGTGATAGTATGATATGAAGCTGTCAGCATAAACGTGATTTTATAGCTTTTTTATGTATATTAAATATAGTTATTTTATAATTTTCTTAACAAAGCATAACCAATTTATTTATTAATATATGTTATACAATAGTATACTGCCAATATATATATATATATATATATATATATATATATAATTATTAGGCAATTAAAAGTTATATTTATTTATCTGTTAACAAAATTAACTGAAGGAAAGACTAATAAATATTTTTTAAATATTTTCATTTACCACAATCTTAAAATTCTTACAAAAATTAAGAAATTGTCGAAATTATATTCTAAGAGTGACATTGAAAATCTTGTTTTTTTTTTTACAATTTATGCACAGATAAGATATTAAATGTTCTGCTTGAACTTGTAGCAAATTATATTTTAGCCAAAGACAATACAATTAGGTCCATCCCATCTAAACGATGTTAATAAAAAAAATCTTCATACTAAAATGTGTACAAAATTGCAAATATGGTAAAATTTGAAAAAGAATTTAACTCCTCTATATGTATATACATAAATTTGCATTCAAATTCTATATACAATATTCTAAAAATAAATGCTAATTCATTGGGATGTAAAAAAACTTTTGGCAATAGATCACTTTTGCATTGACAGCTTCAAAAATTAAGTTATGCTGCACATTAAGTGATAATACACTTGATATAGCAACAATTACTATAAAATTATTTTTTTATAATTTGCTTCTTATATTATCTATATTGCTTATCTTTTTCATGCTTATTTGCATTCGTATCTAATTATTCCTTTGCAGGTTATGTTTATCACTTGTTAACCAAAACACAGTTTGTACTGTGTAAATATAATTAGACGGTAAAATTTAAATTGCCGGTCAATGCCCTACTGTTGCTCCATTTTCTATTAACGCTTAATATGTTGTTTCATGAGTATTTTATTATATGATGTACTTTGATAATGACATTCGCACAAATAACACCTATAACTTTAGTTCTTTTAAAACTTCATAAATTACAGAATATAACGTTCCCGTGAGCAAAAATTACGTAGCTTAAAATTGTAACTTCAAAATTTAGAAATAAAGCAAAAATGTTGAATACAATTATTTCTTCCCTGTTTATGTTTTACAAGAAATAGCTTTTGTTATTCCAAGACTAAATGTTTATAATTTTTAGTCTAATTTTATAAATTATAACAACCAACTGTACTTGCTTGTGTAAATTTCCATATTTTTTTAATTAACAGTTGCATTAGACAGAGATCGTCAGATATTTTTTGCTGCACGGAAACGATAACATACTGAAAACTTTTTATCATTAACTATAAGGTTATTATATTTAAAAAACAGAAAATTACAGTTCATAAAAATATGAATATAAGTACAATGTTGATGTATAAATTTTATAAGGTTCAAAATTTGCAAGTTCAATAGATGTTTATTTAATTGCAATCCTGTAAAATTAACACGTAACATTTTATTTATTGTCATTAAGTTTATTCAAAATGAACAGATTTCTATATGTTTAATAATATTTTATTGAATGATTAGAATTATTTTTAGTTTTTGACTTTAAATTATTTAATTTAAATTATTAATTTCAATTTCTTGGACTTTAATTATTTTTTTTTCAATTTTAAAGTTTTTTAATGATCCTTTTTTCTAAAATGATGAATTTGAAAAACAATCCATTTAAGCTATAAATAAACGAATTTAAAACTGAAAAAGATTAACTTGATATATAAAATTGATTTGGACACAAAAAAAAAAACGTATGTAAAGCTCAAATCCCATATTTATTATATAACATTTATAAATAAATATAATTCTTTAAAAAAAATAAAAGTTGTACTATTTCTATTGCGATTACATTTTTACTATCAATAATGTTTACCCTGTTTTGCATCCCATTGGTTATATTTAAACAAATATGTTTATTATTTTAATTACTAAGTACTTAATGTTCTTACTACAATCGACAACATACTTAGATTTTAATGCTGTTGCCGATGTATTATCATTGTGTTATAATTAGAGCTAGTGTAGCATATTTTTTGTCATAAGGCATAATATTCTAGTCGTAAATATAGTGATACATAATATAGTATTCCCTATTTTATATTTTATATTGCATGGATTCCATGTCTATTCTACACTATTTTAAATGTAAATGTTATATGAGTTTATTAGTATGTTAAAATGGATGAAATACTTTTGTTTTTCTTATTTTGTGGTGTGATATGGAAATAAAAAGCATGTGTAAGTAAAAACTGATTATTTTATTGATATATTGCTCCAATTTACTACAAACTACGAAAAAATTAAAGCAATGTGACAAATCCACAGCACAACTAGAACTGGCTTATGGAAATTTTGTAAGCTATGAACAATTCTTATGATTTTAATATTAAAACAGTTACTGATTTATTGCTTTCTGACAAATTTGTCAAAGTAGATTTCATTATATTTATTGATAATAATTATTAAACAATTATCTATACTAATACAATAAAAAGACCAACCATCACCTTTATTTATCTAGATGTGCTCCTTCTTAGCTAACTCTAAAATAAGCACTAGAGTTTACGTAATTTCAAAATAGCGTTTAGTTAAAATGCATAAGGCCACTTATGAGTGGAATGTGGAGCATCAATAAACTATTTTTAACTATTACAACAAGCTTTGGGCTTCGACATGTAACTGTATAGAATATATATATATATATATATATATATATATATAATTTTATAAATAATAAAATATTATATATTATTCAATTAACTTTTAATTATACAACTTTTATATCTATATGCTGTTAACAAAAAAAGTTTCTTATATTTTTTTAAGAGAACCTTTGTTCATCGTAGTGTTACAAAAAATTCTTTATGTATAGGTAATATAATATAATATTACACAAATAATATAATCATATTTAACATATAATTATGTTAATCCTACCAGACACAATTAAAAATTCATACTAACTCATATCTTAAGTAATGTGTACAAAATATTATAATAATTATTGCTTTGTTGCTCCAGCAGTCTAAGAATTTAAAGCTAAATCACTGGATATTACATATGAAAATAATGTAATAATAATAAAATTAATAACAAATTATAATTAACTTTTTGTTACAAATGGACAAAGTCTAAAATAATATTCTACAAAAAGTTATTTAGTTATAATATATTTATTTCTATACAATAATTTAATATCAAGCTTCATCAAATTTATCTTATCTATTATACTTAATTTGTAATAGCCAGAGCCCAGAACACAATAACACCTTATGTAATCACACATTCAATTTTATTTAAGCTGTTCTACTCTTTTCACACCTCAAGTACTAAAAGTTTAAAGTTAAATATTTGTTACTTATTATTTAGCCTTTTTCTTTCCTGATTTCACAGTTGATTCAACTTCCTTCGACCATACTGCTCTATTCAAAGATTCACCTAATATGTACAGGCCAAAAACAAATCCTAGACTGAATAAATAGAAAATTATTCTTAAAGGCCAGTTAATAACAGAAAGAATTGGATACACCCAGCTTCCTGTCTTAAAATATATAAAATGAATCCAAACTACATAGCATAACATAAAAATGCTTAATATGGATAGCCCCATCTTTCTAGTAGAATACATTCTAAATGAAGTAACTAGTTCTATAATTATACAAATAACAATATTAGAGTGCATAACATGATTTAACCATGTAGGAAAAAATGCATCCATCATTCGAGGTAGTATAAGCTCCCTATCAACTGCATAGATACCCCAAAAGGTTATACCTACAAACAGTGACAATGGAAATGCCAGTGAGCTAAATAATATATCCTTACATCTTCTGATCAGTGGCTTATTAGAGGGAGCAGAATCGTTAGTGCCAATGAGGTCATTGATGAAAGCCAATGAGAAGTAAATTGTTTGTAACAACTGCAAAAAAACAACATTTATTTTATATATTTCTTTATAATAAGTATGCTATAGAAAAGAATGTTACTTACCGCATTCAAATAAGTCAAGTATTTCAACTTTCCCCCAAACGGGGTTACTGTTGTCGATGTACTTGGTATTTTCACGTAAGTGTAATCGTAATAGCAACCAAAAAAGAATTGAATCGCACATGAAAGATGGAACAATATTTTCAACATTTTTAATTACTAAAAATTATAATTTTCCACAAATTTATAAATAAACGGAATTATGATCAACTTTTTATAAAAAATATACTTTTATTATAGGATGCACTCAATAATATTAAATGATATATTCACATGTGTTATGAATGAAAAAAATATATTATAAAATCTCAAACTTTCAAAAAATTATTTATTGCTTCCTGCCACTACCTCTAGGTGTCAGCTCCTAGTTTACAATAAAATTGAATAGAACATGACATTTAGCATTTCACAAATTATAGTTGAGTTTGACAAGTAACAGCAGGAGATGTAAGTTTTTTATTATTATCTTTTATAATAAATATTCAATTTATTAAATGGAATAAAATGAATCATAAAAGTAGCCTATTTATCTCAATATGATATATTTCCATTCTCTTCAATAATGTTTATATTTTTATAAAATAGCTTATTTATTTAAAACGTTCCCGCGGATCGCCCGAATGCATATTCAATTAATCGCCAATTTTTATCCCAAGACAAGTAAAATTCTAGCAGGATATTCAAAAACGAACGACACAATTGGGTTGATGAATAATTTCAAATAAATGATTTTAAAAAAGTATTCTAAAGAATTTAGAAATTAAAGCAATCATATTTTGAATATATTACTTTTTGCATACGTATACATAACTGGATCAATAGAATTTTCAAATTAATTTCTACTTCATCTACTCAAACTGTTATTACGATAAGTTGAAATGACAGACGATTTTCTTATAGGTGATTCATGTAGTAACAAATCAAAATTGAACAAGTGGCGTCATTCTGGCAGTTTCTACTTAGAGTAAAGAAATATATTGGTTACCACTCATATCTATATACAGCAAAATTTTATGCTTTTAATTTAATTTCATAGATCAAAAGACAATTTTTCTATGCGATTAAAAGAAACAGAAAAACTTAAAATAAGGAATATTATTTTTCATTTAAATGTCTGCATTCAATGATACAAATCTTTCTGATATTAGTATCTAAACGTTAATGAAATCAGTCTTATATTACTTGTTGCGTAATAGTCGACGATTTTGGATAAAATATTATTTGATAAGAGCAATATTAGTAATAGGTAGTAAATAATACAATATACCGTATCATATATTAGTCGTTATATTACTATAGAAATTTAATATGTTTTTATAAATCTAAGCATAATAAATCTCGTATATATGAAACAATACATTTACTGATTGTTTTCTTTTTTCTTTTTAGAGAGCAGGAAACATTGTTAAAAAAGTTTATATAGGTGGCAATTTGGCATAGGGTGGGGGTGCGAGGTCTGGAGCAGGCGCGGTGAAAGCAGGGTGAGATCGTGAATAGCGATGCGCCGGCAAATCCGGCAATGCTCCTCGAACAAGTCGTCGCAGTGCTGCGTTACGTTGCCGCAAATGTAACACATCTTCATGGATACGCTCCCGTTCTGCATGCACAAAAAGTCAGGACAAGATTATTTGTAATTATATAGGTAACAGTCTAAAAACGTAACAAAAAGTTTTATAAAAATATAATACACAATACTCGTATAATAAATAAGTTTTACTTATATTAACATAAAATTTCCCTTAACATACCCTGTAAAATTTGTAAATAATTATTGAGACCAGCGAGCAATCCATCCCAAAATCTATCCTTTTCAGATGAGAACAAGTGCTTCCATTGCGACCAATACTGCTCTATTTCCTGGGTTGTCAATTGGCGAGAAGGCGTTGTGAAGTCTGGTGTTTTTACGCTATCTCTAGAATAAAATAAATAAATATAAAAATCTTCATATTGTCACATAATAAGTACACAATAATTATTTCTTTATTCACTTACAAGATGTCATAAAGTTTTTTCTTTTCGGGTGGAACAAACACGGCCATAAATTCATTAAGCGCTGTTAATACTTGCATAGATTCTATTTCTAAATGATGTCCAACTGAAACGAGCAAATACTTTTCTCAGAAAGTATAGTAACGAGTAATAACTAGTTATAGCAATTATATGATTTGCTGTACAGTACATAAATATGAAGATGTATATAAAGGCTAAAGCTCTTTTTTTACAACAGAAAACCTTTACCTATACCTAAGGCAGACAGATACGTAGACGTGTGTCTAATCTTTATGACTATGCGAAGTGATGATGCTACTTGAATTATTGTAATGACATTGATGAAATAAAATATATATGATACGAACGTGGACATAAAAATGGGTTAGATTTCTTTGTTGTAACTAGAGTGGGTTGCGATGACACTGTGACGCCGCGCCCGCGCCGCGCCGACACCTCTGAAGCACTCTCCGCGATTGACAATGTAACTTAACATATAGAAACAATTATTAATTTTAATAATAATAAAAAAGTGTTGCAATGAAAAATATATACATAATTACTTAATATATTAAAGCAGCAATATGAGTATCCAAACAAATATAAATAGACGCACTGTCGACTAGTCGCCGGCAACTCGGTCTCCGGCGACTGTAACTTGTATTTTCTGTAGCTCGGCTCGGTCTTCTGGCTATAGTTGCCTATGTTTTGGTCGCCGGCATTCGGTCGCCGTGCCGCCGTGTATAAACTCTTAATCCCTAACTGCATTGCAGTGATTATCGTAGGTTCGATTTCAAAACTATGAATTGTTCATAGATAAAACAATATTTTTGATTCCTTAGTCAGGTAACACATATCGCAACGTTGATTTCGTACTCTTATTGTGTTTTAAATATTTTATTTCAATTTACGCAATTAAATAATGTATATAGTGCAATTTGCATTTTGTACCTTTCGGATCACCACATTTTTGTAATATTTCATCCGCTTCCGCCATGAGAAGTTGATCAGCGGGTGACAAATCATGAGATCTGGAAAATACTCATATATTTTCATTAATATATTACAATGAAATAAGTATGTACGCAAACATAATAAGCTTTTATAGTAATAGATTTAATTTTAAAAAATATGTAATTTGTAATTTGTAATTCTAATATAAAGTCTAGTTTTTATAATTGAAACAGTAATAATAATAGATACATTACTTAAAGCCGACATGAATGGAACGCGATGTACTTGCAGATATACTTCTGGCCACGCTTGAGCGGATCCTTGTTGACGATCCTTAAATTATATTACAAATAATATTAAAACACGTTTGCCTACTAATATAATATCATACATACATAGCTTCACGCTGTATCCCGCATACAGCAGGGTAGGAAGAGGAAACCTAGTGTTAAGACACTCCGTTCCCCACTTTCCGCCGAATTGAGGCATTGCGTGCTGGGTGGCGGAACTCAACGCCGCGCTTTGCCTTGTTACCAAACCAAGGAAAGGAAAAGTTCCATTTCCTGGAAGGGTAACATAATGTCCAAATTAATAATAATAAAAGATAGACAAATATGTGCATAATATTACCTCTGATTGCTTTAGCGCTTATGCTGACGCGATGTGAATCTTCTAGAGAACCCATCTGAGTAAAATAAATAATATACATTTCATTTATTACTACAGCTAAATCTAAAGTAATCAATATTTCACGTTAATGTTTTTCATAAAAAAAATATTATAACTATTTTTTTGTAAACATTAGGTAAAAAAATATTATTTATTTGTACTAGAACGCAAATTTTATAATTAGGGGAAGGGGAGGCAGCCCCGGACACTTAAATGAAACGCAAATAAAAATGAAAATACAGGATATTTGTGTTGTGTGTATTTCATATTTAATATAAAATTGGGAATTCCTTTATTTATATTAATCAAACTTTGAACTATTACTATTATATACTATACTATTGTTTATAATAAGGTCTAGTTTTTTGCCGTCAAAAAAATGACGGGTAGCCCCGGAGACTTTATTCAATAATGAATCAACTGCTCCTTGGCCTTGCAAACATCACACTAAACAAATATTCGATGAACACACACATTTTGGTATTTCTGACAAGGAAATCAGAGTTTCATTAAATATTTCGTCGTGAACAATCCATTCAGTCTCTTTTTCTCTAAGAAAGATTTTGGATATTTTTACATGGTTTTAAAATCTTTTTAGTTTCGTCATGTTGTTGTATTTCTATTTGATCTTTTTTATTGCTTTTTTTCTTCTGTTTTTCCTTCACTTTTTTATATGGTGAAGATGTTATAATCTCGCTATCTTGAACTTTCGCGGCCGCGTCAATCGTGAAGTAAACTTGGTGGTACATTATATCTCTCTTCCACTCGTCACTTGTTGGTACTTACTTATAAAACGAACTAAAAAAATATATTAAATACCGCTAACACTGAAGGTTCCACGACATCAGATACTGCTTCTAATCCCACACATATTGGGCAAAATGCATAATTTAAAAATATTTTACATAATAAATCTATGTGGTCTTCCGATTGTATTTCCAATGCCTAGAAATAAAAACGCAATATAGTGAAACAAAATATTAGAAAGAATTGTATAAGATATAAACAGATTTGACAACTTACCATAAAAATAGAATCTAAAGTACACAGCTTTCTAGATGTTAATGGATATTTATCGATGAGTTTCAATAATCTATCTTCGATCAGAAATCCAGTGTTGTCTGCAACTAGTTGTAGAATATGACGAACCTTCAACAAATATTAGAGTAAGCTCCTGCCATTATAACAATTTATTATAAAAACATACTTAAATAATTGGAATAATTATTTACCAGTTTATCTTTAGCTTCATTCATGGATGTGTTTTTTGGATCAATCAGATCTGAGCTTTCCAGTACGTTATTAACGGCAGGATCTTTCGACTCTGTAAAAGTCATATTTATTTATATCAATTTTTTTTATTTAATTCAATTTATTTATTTAATTCAATTTTTTTATTTTTATTTATATCAACATTAAGTACTTACTAATTAATGTTTTTTAAGGATTGTGATTACACAAGCCAAACAAAAGAAAGATTTAGATAAATCTTCCGTTACATAACTATTTAGTGTACCTGCTATCAAAGCGAATTTATTTTATTTTAAAATAAATAGAATAATAATCCTGTGCGTCTATGTATTTTTAAAAAATGTCTGACAATAACTAGTGCTTTAAATGGTTAGTGTCTTTAAAATCGTGTTTAAAACTTATACCATATTTGGATATAGGATTTTTGGGTGGAGCTGGTGGAGGTGGCGGTGGCGGCTCAGCTAGAATATGTGCATGAAGCGCAACTTCTGCTTGTCGTACACTTTGTACTAATGCACTGCAGCGCGCCGCTGACATTCGCCAAACCTGCAAAAGCAAGAGATAACTAAAATAGCATAGTCAATAAAGGTAGTTTTTAATTTAATTCACAACTTCTGAACAGTTATCAAGGGAAATTCTTCGGTGTTGTCATTCAACTTTCCTTTATTTGAAATATAAACTAAAAATAAAATACAAATTTAGATTAGCTTTATATTTCAAATAATCGTCGTCATAAATATAATTGTTTATTTTGGAGCATAAATGTGAATTCTAATAAGTGGGCGTTGACGCTGCGCTGCAGTTTCCAACTTTAGCAAATGTCAACGTATCTTCTGTTACCGTACAATAAGCCCTATTTGTTCCTAATAAACTTTATTTTATTTTATTATTTTATATATATATATATATATATATATATATGTCGCGGAAGCCGAGTCTCGAGGAGTAGCGACATAATCAGTACCTTCGGACGCCATGGTCAGTGTGCTCCAGTGACACAGGCGAAAATCCAACAAGATGTGTATTCCGCTCTACTGACGCATGCTATTTATATTGTCATTCTATAGTTTTCTAACAATGTATCGCCAGCCGGCTAACCATCAAATCATATGTCAAATAATAAATACTCTTTAGTCATTATTCTCTAACACGGCCATACTGACAGGAGACGCGTTCTCGCGGCTCTTTACGCATTGCAGCGCATTAAAACCACTGCGCGAAGCGTTACGCATTCCAACGCATAAACTCACAGCGCGAAGTGTTACACATTCCAACGCATTAAAACAACAGCGCGAAGCGTTACGCATTCCAACGCATAAAACCACAGCGCGAAGCGTTACGCATTCCAACGCATTAAATCAACAGCGTGAAGCGTTACACATTCCAACGCATTAAAACCACAGCGCGAAGCGTTACGCATTCCAACGCATTAAATCAACTACGGTATAAAGGTATACCTTTAAACCGTTCAGTACCTTTACACATTTTTAACCATAAAAATATGCTTTAATATTTGATCAATATTATACCTTACTGAACCTTTACCTTTACCTTTAACTTTACCTTTACATACTGTACCTTTTTAATCATACAATTTATAATATGCTTTAATACAAGACCAATATTATAGCATATTGTACCTTTGTAATAAAACAAAATTGCAGTCTCTTTATTCATAAAAAACAAATAATACATTTCATTTTTATACGATTCTACAATTCACTTATATTTTTTTTCTTTTATTTTATTTTATTATTTTATTTATTTATTTATTTTAGTAATATAAAGTTATAAAATGATAAGTACAATAAATTCATATATAAAAAAGGCGAAGAATAAATCTGATATTAAGAAGTAGATTCCCATCTCTCAGATCACAATTTACCCATTAATTTTTGTTCGTCCATCCTGCACATCACTTATACCGGATATGACTACCTCGATCTTGTTCGCTTCATTCCATCCCGTCTCGAGCCGGTCGATCAGGGCCAGCTTGTTGGTGGAATATGCAACGTAGGTAGAGGCATTTTCACTCGTAAACTCCACCTATATCTTGACCTTGAAAAATCAAATTATAATAATACACAATTAAAATATGCTTTAATATTTTATCAATATTATAGCATATTGTACCTTTATTAATAAAACAAAATTGCAGTCTCTTTATTCATAAAAAACAAATAATACATTTCATTTTTATACGATTATACAATTCATTCTTATACTGATTCTACAATTCATTTATTATATTTTATAAAGTTATAAAATGATAAGTACAATAAATTCATATAAAAAAGGCGAAGAATAAATCTCTGATATTAAGAAGTAGATTCCCATCTCTCAGATCACAATTTACCCATTAATTTTTGTTCGTCCATCCTGATTTTTAACAAATCTAACTATAATCTTAATTTCATACATTCCCCCTGTTTTCTCTTTTTTTTTTTTTTTTTTTTAAAAAAAAATATAAAAAAATATATATATATATATATATATATATATATATATATATATATTTTTTTTTTATTGCTTATCACAACCATACAAAAATAGGTACAATAAATCCATATAACAAAAAGGTATTTAACAATTCTTATTTATTTTATCGCAATTTCTAACTCTTTAGACATGTCAGGTAGACAAGATGGATATTTACGTAGTTTTTCATGACAAACATACTGAATGCGTCCACCTACCAATGGTACAACTCTATATCTGTCGTTTGCGCACACCTCTATTACTTTACATGGATTCGAAAATTTTGAATTAAGTTTTTTAATTACACGAGAATTTTCCTCTACAAGAACTAAATCTCCAACACTAAAATGTCGTATTTTTGCTTTATTTCTGTCAAACCGCGATTTACTTATTAAAGCTTGTTTGTCCATTCTGCTTCTAGCGTCATTTCTTATTTCTAGCAAGTCCAATCTGTCACACTCCCGAATCAATGCGTTTATACGCGGAGGGCTCTTATTGCAACCTATTAACATTTGAAGGGGGCTTCTACCGGTACTCTTAGACAAAGTACAATTTAAAGCTAGTCGTATTTCTCCAAGAACCGATTTCCACGATTTATGTTCAGAATTTTCAGCTATAGTAAAACAATTTGTAATAACAGACATAAACCGTTCGACTTGTCCATTAGCACGACACGTACCACTAGCTATCTCAATTTATAATATGCTTTAATACAAGAAGAATATTATAGCATATTGTACCTTTGTACCTTTATTAATAAAACAAAATTGCAGTCTCTTTATTCATAAAAAAAAAACAAATAATACATTTCTGTTAACATTATACAATTCATTCTTATAAAAAAAATTAAACTAAAAATTAAAATTATTAAATTAAAAACGGGAAAAATAGCAATAACATAGACTTGACAATAAAAATCACGCCATTTTGACATGACATTTCATGACACAGATATTAATTAATAAAATTTTCTCAAAAATAATTCTCTTTAAACTTTAAAGGATTAATAATTCAGAATATGCCTGGAGATCACTTATACCAGATATGAATACCTCGATCCACCTTGTCTCAAGGCAGTACGTACACGGACAGCCTATTGGCGGAAACCCGATGTTGGTAGCTGCTTTTTCGGTTGTAAACGCCATCATATCTCGAAAAAATTCGTAGAACCTTTTCGTAGATGCAAACTGCTGAGAACGTTCTCCTTGACGTCGTCCCAGGTCTCACACATTTGATAGAATCACGACCATTTCTACACTCGCTCGCGCAGATGAATGAAGGCGGCATTCCTTGTCTCGTATTTTTCGTCAGGGTCGTATGGTGGAAGAAAAATTTCAGTCGGCTTTAGTTCCTTCACCCTAGGCACGGTTGGTCCGCGTTCCTCAGGCTTTAAATTTTAAGCCCAGCAAAAATTCCGTCACCGTACGGGATGTTGAAACATACGGTTTTTGCGTGTCGTCATTACGCCGTCCATACGGGAAGCACTAAAATATGTGCCTCGTTTTGTTTACTTCCGAAGATTGGATACCCGTGACTATAGTCAAGAGCGATCCCACTTCTGATGTCGCGGAAGCCGAGTCTCGAGGAGTAGCGACATAATCAGTACCTTCGGACGCCATGGTCAGTGTGCTCCAGTGACACAGGCGAAAATCCAACAAGATGTGTGTTCCGCTCTACTGACGCATGCTATTTATATTGTCATTCTATAGTTTTCTAACAATGTATCGCCAGCCGGCTAACCATCAAATCATATGTCAAATAATAAATACTCTTTAGTCATTATTCTCTAACATATATATATAGGTACTTTACACAATAGGTACGTACAAAACGATATATAAATTACAAGAATACAAGATTAAATTAAAATAAGCTGTAATATTTAAAAATGTTAGGTACATTGTTAAATAAACAAATAAAAGTATATTAATTTGATATTTTGTATAATTAATGCCTTTTCAATAAATAATAGCAATGTTCTTACATGCGTCTTGCATGACAGAAATCTAGCGTACTAGTATATTTATATTATAAGAAACTACTCAAAACACACACAAAGAAAACTTTTTAAGAAAATTAAAAAACTGTAGAAACAGATAGAGAAATAGAATACTTTATTGTTTTCAAACCTGTACCTGAAATTGTATTTGAAATTCACGATCATCGCATTAAGACAGGTATATTCTAATTATTGCATTGCGATTATTTATATTAAATAAAAATATAGCAAAAATTTTGATGAGACCGTTGTCTTAAATATTTCGTTTTACTCTTTACGATAATTAACATTTTCGACAAAAAAGGAAACCTACTTCTAATAATATACTAACAAGTAAATTTATTACGAAAGACACTGCTTTTCAGATCGTAGTTGAATTCACATAAGATCACATCTGAAGCACTAGCTATCATAAAATTAATCGCAAACTTAGTTCATCCAGTAAAAGTTTTGCAGTAACTTAAAAAAATACAGTAGAATTGAGAACCTCCTCCTTTTTTTAAAATCGGTTAAAAAAATTAAATTATTTGTGTAATTTGGCTAGAGTAGAAGCTACAGTAAATGCTAGTTATCAAGATAGTTTTAAAGACACTTATATTAAAATTTATTGTATTTAAAATAAAAGAAATAAGGCAAAGTACGGCGTTGAGTTCCGCCACTCAGCACGCAATGCCTCAATCCGGCGGAAAGTGGCGGAGGGTTTTAACACTAGGTTCTCAGGTTCCCACTGCCTCAGGTTACCTGCATGAAGTTAAAATAAAATAATTAAATATGTGCTTGTACTATTTTATTTTTCAAAACCTTTAAATTAGACGATAGTTTAAGATATGGTTTCATTACTCATTTCTTCTTTGGACGACGAATTACCCACATACTTGAATATATAAGACTACTTTTATGATATGTTAACTTATCGCTACTTGCTTACGCTCAGGCGATGACAAAAAATTGACAACAAAGGACAAATGACTAAGAGCGGCATTTAGTGCCGCCACTAAACACGTAATGTCTCAAATTTAGACAAACTGAGCAAAGTGTTTGAACACTAGGTTGTCTCCACACCCACACAATGTTTACGGTAAAAAACATAAAGCTCTTTATGTTCTGCTGTTCTTAAGTCCAGCTTATTTTTAAGGCTATTCAGCAACAATAATAAAGTCAATCTAAACGTAAAAGGAACTCTGGGTCGTCGTCTTGCAAGATAAAAAAAGTTTTTAATTTTTTATCGATATCTTTTAAAAAGCGGTATTATATTAGTACGCCATTATTATTTTTAACCGATTTCAAAACAGAAAGAGGTTCTCAATGTATTTTTTGTGTGTTATTGCACAACTTCTTACTTGTATCAATTTTGATGATTTTTTTATATGATAACTAGTGAAGCACTAGTTAGAGATAGATGCGGTTCTATCAAAATTTAGTTAAGATATGATAAGTAGATTTTGAGCGATTCGTTTTTTAGTTTTTAGTGCATTTATTTAAAGTCGGAATTCTTTTTATGTTAAAATCTTATTAAATAAAATATTTTTTTTTACGTATGAAATTATTTATATCTATACCTATTACCTACGTATAATATTAAAAGCCATTAACACTATGGAAGTTATTAAAGTATTATTCAAGTGTTTACATTAAGAGATATATATTATCAGAGGGATTTAGAGTTGATTGTAGAAGAACCATGTTAGTTACCGCAAGAAAAATACTCATATTTACGAGTACTTTCGCACGTGATTATTTTTTAAATATATTACTTAGTATATATGTATTTACATCCTTGTGAAATTGAGCTATGTTATATACATGAGATATATATTGTAGTTTTTAGTTTCAAGGATTATATTATTTAATTTTTAAATATAATTTTTTATGAGGAGAAAAATGGGATTTTACGTCTTACTGTCATGATAATACTAATAGAAAAAGAGCTCATAAAATCCAAGAAATCGAAGTTGTGGACCACAATTGTTTATAGGAGATATAAGATAGATATAGCTAGTGTATATGCGTGTGTCTCCAGTCCAGTCAATTCAATAGCTCCGCTAACAAAACAGTCACGTGTGACAATAACAATATAATTGTAAATAGAGGATTTCTCACGTGGAAAATTGCGTGAACATTTCTAAGGATCTTAAAGCAATCTTGATATAAAATATTTTAAAGTAGTTTCTCTTTGTTATAGTAAGTATAAAATAGTTTTATTGCGCTATTAGCTGTCTGTTCTAGCTTTGACAAAGTTCCAAGGGATTTTTATTGTGTAAAAAAACACAAAATCCTTCTTTTTCTAAGCGCTCCTAAATTTGACGATTTTTTATACTTTTTTACAAAATCTAATAATTTTCCTGTTAATTCTATAGAATGTAGCGCAATAGTTAGTTCTATACTAACAAATTATAGTTTGCGGTTTGAGCTAAATACTAATAAAATCAGTCAATCACTTTTCCTTATTATATATTTGGAATACTTTAATTTACCTGCGCGTGATTTTGAAACATGTATTTTATTTTTTCCTTATGTCTATTTATTAAACATAAATGTAACAATTTGGATTTATTAAACATTAGTATTATTTCATTATTTTTGTAAAGATACGTAAAATTACTTGTTGTGATACTACAGAATAATTTTGAATTTGATATATCGACGGATCTTAAATATACTGGCATATGGAAGCCTCTTAGTTTAATATTGTGATTATTCCAATGAATTCCTTGAATAATGACAAAATAACAATAATAAAGCTTTCGAATAATTAAAATCTTAGGTACCTACTCTAAATTGGCTCCTGTAGAGTTATACTTCGGCACTTATACCAGTACTCGTACGACCTGTCCTTTTTTTTATGGATAACGGATGGAAAACGAGCAGGAGGGCCACCTGATGGTAAGTGGTTACCTTCGTCCACGAACATCTACAACACCAGAGGACTGCCAACCTAGAGGATACAGATGGAAGGGGAGGACAATGTAGTAATCCGCTATCGGAACCACCACATTTTGGGGATAGGTGGGAAAGGGGAAAAAACCTGGCTTACATGCCATCTAACCGGAACACATCATAAGATATTTGGCGGTTCGTCTTAATATAAATATGGATATCAAGAAATGGTAATATGTGTTACATTTATTTATTAAAAAAATATTAGTATTCTACATCTCTTCTATCTATCTATCTCTTAATTATCTGTTTATAAAAAAATATACTATTATACATAAAATTATATTGCAAAGTTATTGCTTCTCTTTCGGTCCGGACTCGCTTTCAGCGGTTGTAGGTTTTACCTCCAATAAAAGAATTACATATTATGAATACCATTGACTCACATTACAGGTATTTCCCCAATGTTGTCTTGCAATAGTACAATGGCTCTAAAGATCGGAAATTTGTAAAAAAGTACGAGTAAAATGCAAGAAATACGTTTGTATGAAGAAATGAAAAAATGTTACTTGCTTATTCATCCCAAAATATCAAAATTCAGATTAAAAATACGGTGTTATTTTTTGCTTAAAATCAATAATGCTGTATATAATTATTTGTAATTTTTGCATTTAAGAATAAAAACTTTTAATATGGTATTTATTTGAATAGACATTACATAACTTGTTATTGGCGGTGGACTTTTTTGTAAATTAGCTTAAAAATAAATAGAATTGGCATGATTTTCATCAGAAAGAGAGCCGTATTCTTTTAAATGTCTTAATATTTTTTATTTGTCTCTAATAAAAATACTCTAAATACTTTTAATTCATGTTTTTATCTTGATGCACGTGTAGCTATATTATCTTTTACCTTACGCCATCTTCCATAGACGATAATTATATTTCTAGATCACGTAACATATAGATAGGAATGCGATGCATTCCTTTATATATAAATATATAGCATTATTGCCTAATCGCGCTTCTAAAACGAAGGACATTGCAAATTAAAAACATAATTATCAGCTGATGTTGGAATATCAATTGATTTTTATAGTTAGTCAACTGACTTGTAAAATTATCAAGTTGTTTTACAGGATAGTCAATTGATTATTATACAAAACTAATCTTTTTATAATTAGTATGTTTTTGATTTTTACTATAAAAATGGTTAAGCCGCCAATTACTACTGTTTTTTACGTGTTAGAACTACGCGTCGAAAAGCAGTCTCTTCGATCACTCTTTCTTTCGGTGAAATATAATTAATTATAAAACCGAATGACCGTTTTATTTACCCTAACCCTCTCCTACAGCTGACACACAAAGTTAAGTAAAAGTTTCACTTTGAGAATAAGTAAATGTTTTTAATAACAAGGACGTGCTATTGTTGCACAGTGTCTCGTTGTATTTGATTGTTGTATGGTTATATTTAAAATTATTTTCATTCTGCGCTCTGATAAGCCACAATGCAAAGACGGGTTCCACTCAACGCGCGTGGTAGGAGGTTCGTCCTCCGTCTGCCTGCGACCACTATCATATCAAAGACGAAATCACAAATATCTTATGATGTGTTCCGGGTTCGATGGCATGTAAGCCAGGTTTTCTCTCTTTCCCACCCATCCTTTCCCCAAATGTGGTGGTTCCGATAGCGACTTACATTACATTGTCCTCCTTTTCCATCTGTATCCTCTAGGGTTGGCAACGCATCTAGTACATCTCTTGTGTTGTAGATGTTCATGGGCGAAGGTAACCACTTACCATCAGGCGGTGGGTCCTTCTTCTGCTCGTTTGCCATCCGGTAATCCATAAAAAAAAAAAAAAATTAAGGAATGTGAGAGAGTAATTATTACAGACTCTGTCTTATAACTAGGTTGTCCAGTCCTGGCATGCTTGGATAATGCACATAATAACTAAATATATATTACTAAACAATTTATTAGTATACAAATAAGTTAAGGTGAAAAGATAGGCAGAATTAAAAATAACTCGCATTACTATCTGGGAGATTATGAAGAACTTAGAAGTAAGGTTACCTCAGTAAAGAACTAATACATATATATGAGTATATATTTTTTAATAAAAACATATACAGGCTATATACTGGAACGAATCGAGTAACTTTAGCTTGCTGTAGCAAGATTGACGGGTATTCCCAATATAGGAACTACAAATGACTGAAAAAAAAACAATATGAATTTATTTTTCCTCAATGGTGTCTTTACAATATAAACGAAGATAAGTTATTTAAATTTTTAATTGTAGTTAATTGCCAAACCAGAGTAAATAAATTTTTAAAGTTTTATTTTTTAATTTTCAATATTAATCTTACTTATAATAAATAATGTTAAAATGCAGTATGAAAATATTACCCATAGTATAGATTCACGCTTCTTTTTTTTTCACAGCAGTGTAGTCATAGAGAATCAAAGTGAAAAGCGTGCCTGAAAACAGAGTGTCAAGACACTCCATTCTCCACCTAAAATTGTATAAGAATTTTATTAGTATTCAGTATGTATGCTAAATATTTTTTTGAAATATGATCAATAATATTGTTACCATGTTAGGTTATGAATCACATTGGATATCGATAATGATACACAATAAATATTACTATAAAAATTTTGAGGATGATAACTTATAAGTCATTAACTTATAAACCGACACATGGGATAGCCATAAATCGAATTCTTATAAAATGGTGATCAGATCTTGATATTTAAGGTAGGATCCTTGACCCGACGCCGATGCTTTTTTTAGTTTTATTCAGACCTGTCGGATGTTATACTTTCTGCAGTGTGCAAGCATATATAATATTCACTTTTAAAAGTTTATAAGTAGTTTTGCGAAAAAAAATTAAACACAGCAGAAACCACACATACATAGATAGAATAGAATAGAATAGAATAATCTTTATTGCACACACAATAAAATATAAAAGAAGATGAAACAATAATATGAACTCATGTGTCTGTATGCAAAGGCGGTCTTATTGCTTCAAGCAATCTCTTACAGACAACCTTCGTTAAGTATAGGGACAGATGGAAAGAGGAAAAGGGAATAACGCTAGTGCAATTTAAATAAAAAAAAAATAAAAATAATAATAATAATAAATAAATAAATAAATATAATTATAGTAGTATAGGCTATATACCATATATAAATATGTATATATACTTACATATGTAACACAATATATATAATACATTTTCGTATTTGACATATTCAACAGGTGTAACTGTTGCTTAAACGATATCTTCTCTTGAAAATTATAACTTATATATAATCGTAAATAGCATATACAATTTTCTTTATTTATTAAATTTTTCAGAAACATATTGTAGGATTCGGACTGACTACATCAAGTTTTAATCTTTTTATGTCTTAAACTTAATTATATTATAGGAAAATTCACAAATTTCCGATATACATGTTAAAACAATCTTCATAAGTTTGACATATAGATATAGTATTCCCATCCTTTGATGATTAACCGCAAAATTAATCTGACACTGCGCAACAGTAGAGGTGCGCAGTCGCATGCCTGTCGCTCGATCGCGTCAACTCGTGCTCATTGTGTGTTTATAAATGAAAAATATTATATCGGACTAGAAGGCTAAAAAGTAAGTTTTTTTATAATTAAATCAATATTTATTAGGTTACTTTATTTGTAAAGAATAATAAGGTAAATAATTTTAATTTAATTATAGATGTCACGATTTGACTCATTAATTTATTTGTTTTGTTGTGTTTTAATATTTGTTCGTTCTATATAAACGTTATTATATCTAAGCAAAAAGTAATTATGATGAAATATAAAAATAAATAATAAATATATTTCATAAGATTCTACGTGCAAGATTGTTAAATAACAACCTAATGCTTTTGTTATCTTTGTATAGCCTAAATGCTAGTTCAACAATTATATTTCATACATAAACTTAAGGAACGTTAGTAGTAGAGTTTTATTGCGGTTTACTTAAAAGCGTCAAACTTATCACTCGTCATAAAACCATAAAGATAAATCATACACTTTTCTATCACGATTTTTTACATCGTTGTGTTATATAGTTCAAATATATTAAAATTAAAATTATTTTTTTCATTTTTTTATTATTATATATTTCATATTTGATTATTAATTAAAAAATATGTCCTTTGTGCTATGGTTTTCTGGGGTCCCCTTCCCTTTCAATCAAGGTCTTTTGGAATTTGCACGAGCTTTTAAACACGCAAAGATAACATTGGTATAGGGCAGGAATCGTATTTACTTTTCAGATGCTTATCACTGCGCTATTATTGTCGAATAAGATAAAATTCACCATTAAAAGACTAAGACACACCAACTAAAAAAATATGATGGTAGTAAAATGTTTAATTTTATATTATAGAGAATTTAATAAAGTTGCTTTATTTGGAAATATATTTAATAGATTTTCATTTTAAAGTGCTATTTTTATATTGGATCTGAAGTTGTAACCATTGAGGTGACACGATTTTACCACACCATACATTCATATATTAATTAATACGACTCAATATTGTTACAGCACTAAAACACTTCGTTTACTAATATTTAAATGATATGCTTATAAAAACTTTTTCTAAGCTAAGATATTATAACTTGCGGCCATTAAGCAAGTTGTATTAATGGTAGTAGTCGACGGCCATATTAACTATATGCAGTTGTGAAACACTGCAGAACTTAATACTAGAGTAGTCATAAATTTTAACGATTTTGGCTTCAGACAAACTTAATTTATAAAGTAGGAGATGTATTCACTTGAAATATTTTATTACTTAATAAACTACATGAATTTTGCGATTAAGTTTGTTTTTAATTCGAATTAGTGTATCAAGGATACTAATAAAAACTTTTCAGTATTCATTTAAATATCACTAGGTTAATAAGAAAATAGTATAATTTGTATGCGAATATTAAGTAATGATAATAAACTCGCAAATCTGCAATTTTGCTTGCTATAACTTCTTGAAGTTATCACTTCAAGAATGAAAGATGCTTAGTGTCTTACGTATTATTATCACTCTATAATTTCATTTTCCTGGAAAATATTATTACCTATTTAACATAACAATCCATTTATTTTAATTTAGTGAAGTTTCTTAGAAATGTTTTATTCTTTTATGTTATTTTAGTATTTTTCATACATTTGTACACACAATTAAAAGCAAAGATTTTAATTTTTAAAAGATGCAAGTGTATTGTAACTAACATAATTTAATGAGTTAGAAGCTTTAAGATATTTTAAGGTTTTTACGTAATATTTATATTAAAAGCGCCTTATGCTTTAGCCAAATATAGGATACCGCTTTACTAATTATTTAAAAAAAAATATAACACGAACCTTGACTGTTTTATAATTTAATATAATAACAGTTTGGAGAGAGCCTAAAGAAGATAGGGCAAAGATATATTTCTGTTACTGATAATGTTAAACGAGATCTATGCAGTGTATGGCAATGACATTTCTTGTTGAAAAGACACGTGACCTTACTGATATCAATCTCATCATTTTAGCCTTATCATTCGTCTTTCCCTCTTTATAGAGGCTTAAAGGCTCAAAAGGGTCATAGCGACGTTTCTTTAAACAACCGGAAAAAATATCATATGTGTATTACATAGGCAAAGGCAATCCTGTACTCCGCTCTCATTTTAGCATTTTCCGCTTATTTTACTCTTTTTCAAAAAAATACATAATATTTATTAATAACTAGCTTTCCGCCCGCGGCTTCGCTCGCGTGAAATTCGGTTATATCGCGCTACATGGTAAGTAGCCTATAGTCTTTCCCAAGGTCTAAACTATATATCAAAATTGGTTAAGTGGTTTAGATATGAAAGTTGTAAACAATTGAACAATCTTACATGTTTGACAATAAGGAACTTTCATACAAACTTTCATCCCTATTTTAACCCCTTCTACCATTTTTTCACAATAAAAAGTATCCTATGTCCTTTCCCAAGTTCAGTTGTATCCTCATAGCGAATTTCATCAAAATCGGTTCTGTGGGTTAGCCGTGAAAGCATAACAGACAGACAGACAGAGTTACTTTCGCATTTATAATATTAGTAAGGATTTTGTAAATATTATATTATATATACATTTTGGTAAAACATGGGTGGGCATGTGTATAATATTTCTGTTTTAATTCTAACCTTCTTTGAACGAGTTTAATATATGCTTTTAAGGCTTTTTCCTCTATAAATAAAGATCAACATTAAGTCATTATTACAAGCACACTATAAACGACTATACTAAGAATATATAACTATTAATTTACAATGTACTGTGTACTAGCTCTTACGTGCGGCTTCGCTTGCATAGTCAATGGGTATTAGCGATAATTTCATTGCCATAGGAGTGAGATGTTTTAGTGCGATTAAAAAAAGTTTATGACACTCCCCAGCCTAATTATTTCGACCCAAAAAATCAAAACATAACATTGTTTCGTTGCGACGTGAAAGAAGGGCAAACAGACGGACAAACAAACACATTTCCCTATTTTTCATATTAGTATAGTAGATTAGTATGGATTTGTTTACAATTTTTCAGCAGCGGCTGTTTCCATTTCGTTAGCTGTTTTATTTTGGAATTACATAGGTGTATGCATATTTAAGTTAGTATAAATGAAATTTATTGTTACTATGACCAAAACTACCTTAAGGCTTAGTCTAGGCTGTGGGCTTATATTATATAAATTTAGAGTATTGTCGATATTAATAATAATTATCGATATATAGATGACCATACAATTTTGATTCATTCTCTATTAAGATGAAAAGATTTTTTTTATCTATTTCATTACTTTAATTTATAAAGACTGTGAAGTGGCTCGCGACCACTATCATGTCAAAGACGAACCGCCAAATATCTTATGATGTGTTCCGGTTCGATGGCATGTAAGCCAGGTTTTCCCCTTTCCCACCCATCCTTTCCCCAAAATGTGGTGGTTCCGATAGCGGACTACTACATTGTCCTCCCTTTCCATCTGTATCCTCTAGGTTGGCAACGCATCTAGTACATCTCTTGTGTTGTAGATGTTCATGGGCGAAGGTAACCACTTACCATCAGGCGGTCCTTCTGCTCGTTTGCCATCCGTTATCCATAAAAAAGAAAAAAAAAAAAAAAGGTTAATATATTAAATAAAATATTAAGACAATTACGTCTTATATTAGACACACGAATTAAAATTTTATATCCGAGATATATCTAGAACGATCTAAGTATGAGGAAATGAATGTTAAATAAGTATAATTATTTGCTTAACACACGTAGCGAAGTAATAACAATACTAAATGATATCACAATTCACGTATGTATGTCTAATGTTTAATTAGATCAGCTTCATGCAGCTTGTAGAGTGGCTGATTAAAATTAAGCCTTTGTTGTTTTAATTTAAATATCTTTTACTTACTATTTATTGATTATGATTCAAATTTAAAAAATAATTGGAATCAGAGAATATCGGTAATATTTGTAATTAGTTTATTCATGAAATATAAATAAAAGCTCTTTATAAAATGGCTGTAGGAGCCTTAAAATATTCTTTCGTTGTATACTTTCGATGTAACATATCGACTTCTTTCACATGGACAGCCTACTCTTTTTTATTGTACGAAAAAACTATAATGTGTAAAATTCATCACAATTATTAAATAAGAACATAATATTCTAGTTATTACACGATTCTTACTTCTGATAAGTATTTTTTCCATATTTAGCAACAAATTAGTCAAATGAAATCGATCATTATATGAAGTGGCCCACGCGTCTAGTCAATCATATGGGGAAACGATTTGTTATTTTTGATTGGGTCTAAGACTTTTTACCAAAATTATATATAACATTTCATGAAATGTGCAGTTTTTCAGTGTGGCTACGAGAAAAACATAGGTATGTGTTAATAACACGACTAAGATAAAATTTTTACCAGGTGCCAATTGTCAAATAATACATAATATAAATATATTTAAATCACAAAGACGGCAAAATTTTTGTCTGCTGACAGGCATGTTATGACGCACGCAGTGGCTAGGGGCTCAAAATACTACTACTGATCTCATGCCCTGAATATACATGTAACTATGCTTATTTTGCATAAACAAGTAATAGCCCTTATATATTACCTCATATGTGTCTATTTAAGTCTATAAGTAAAAGTGAAAGAAATTAAAAACTGTTTTTTTTTAATTTTCATTTAAATTTTCTTATACCGAGACAAATAAAGTATATTTTGAATCGTTACCTTTTTAGTCTTGTCAAATTAAGTTGCATGTGTAAGAAGAGCAGAAACTGTGTGTTTGACATACACTTTTGTATAATGTGGCATAAAACAAACATTTTATAAGTCTAAAAGAATATCTAATATATTCAAAGTGCCCATTTTAGCTAGGTTATTTAGTTACTTTAATGTCAAGACCTTTTAATGTTCATTTCATACGAAATAGACAGAGATGTTTTCTTTCTGATTTGTTTCTTATATCACCATAATATTTTTTCCCACTCCAAGAAATGTAAAATTTAGTATTTTCATTTCTTGGGTTTGGTAACAAGGCAAAGCGCGGCGTTGAGTTCCGCCACGAACGGAAATGTTGAAAGATAATGGAGTGTCTTAACATTAGATTCTCTGGTTCCCTCTGCCTACCCCGCTTTATGCGGGATACAGCGTGAAGTTAAAAAATATATATATATATATATATTTAAAAAAATAATTAATGTAATTAAATTAAAGAAAATATTTAACTGTTCTTATAATGATTTTATATTTACACATATATTTTTTAGACTAATTGCCTCTATTGACCTAAGTGACCTTGACACCGAAATACAAGCAACAGTAAGTGGGTTAGCGTGGCTACGTCACTAATTGATTCAATCACATATTAAACGATATTTTATAAACTATAGTGAATGCATGAATTGGTCTGTCATTATAAAAACCTGTATATTTTTTTAAAATATTCTATTTTATATATTTTTCCTATCGACATATCGAAATGTTATTTATGGATCCTGAAAACTGAAGCCGAAACTATTATATTCAGTTTGTTAACTGGCAAGAATAATTTGACTTCGTTATGACGTTATAATATTTCCTTAATTTTTTTTTTTTTATTTTTTTTTTTATTTTCGTCCAATTTAAAGACCATGCTATGTTTTAATTGGTTTATTTTATCAGTAGCTCTCATTCTTTTGAGCATTTACTTACATAAACAATGTTTACAAAAGACGCTTCTCCTTTTTTTCTGTCTCTTTTTGTCCCTTACGTTGAGAGTCCAGAGTCGGCAAAAAATATTTAATGTTTGACAGAAATTGGATTGAATCTACAATCGTGTGAAAATTGAAACATTTTTCCACTGGACCACAACATATTTATCTTTATTTATCAAATAAAATGTTATTTATGATACACAAAATTATACAAACTACTAAAAGAACTAGTTTTGACAATATACTTTGTATTCATGATGAAAAATAGGAAGAGCCGTTGATTGAACATGAAGGAAAATGTACTTGGCATATAAAATATTTTCCTCAGTAACTCATGCAAGTACGATACCATCTTATAAAGTTCCCAATAAAGTTGATACTTCAAATGTAATGCAACATATAAATAAACTGTGTCTGAAATAGATATATCGAAGATCTATATGTACGTTATTTTTTATGGATTATGGATGGCAAACAAGCAGAAGGACCACCTGATGGGAAGTGTTTACCTTCGCCCATGGACATCTACATATGTATGTATGTAGATGTGTTGCCGATCTAGAGGATACAGATGGAAGGGGGGACAGATATATGTCCGCTATCGGAACCAACACCTTTTGGGGAAAGGGTGGGTGGGAAAGGAGTAAACTTGGCTTACATGCCATCGAACCCGAACACGTCATTAGATATTTGGCGGTTCGTCTTTAACATGATAGTGGTCGCGAGCCAGACGGAGGGCGAACCTCCTAACACCTAACTACTGGGATCCCTGCCTCTTACGGGACGCTACCCAGCGGACATTAGCTGTATCAATATAAAAACGTAATAACTGCTGCAAAACTATATATATTTTCTCTCATTTTCATTCTTATTTCACGAACTGAGCAGTTTTGTTCATCCTTTCGCCAACAAAAACGTCACTGCATCTCTAAATTTTTGTTTATTTATAAACTTTCGATATCATCGTATAATTGTTTTGATTCTTTTCTAAACAACTTCCGGCATAATAATGCATTACAATTTCCTTATTCAACTGTCATAATAATAAATATTGTCCTTACGTCATCTTAGATGTTCATTATTATTCTTAGAAGCGAATAACTCTTGTTTTATTTCTTTGCTTTACCATTAAAACGTGGCAACGACTTTTAAGTATACATTAAATAAAAATAAAATATTGTAATAATATTATATAACTAGTGGCTCCGGTGACGTGTTAACAACGCGTTGTCTTTAGCAAAAACAAATTAGCATTCTGCACTCCTTCTCTATATAAACTATAAGTGTGCCAAGTTTCATGCTCTTTCGTTTGTTTAATTTTCGTAAAAAGGGGTATACAGTTTTTGCTTCACGTATTCATATATATAGATAATTTATTCAGTATATGGCGTATAATGTCCTGATTAGTATTAATATATATGTCTCATATTGAAACAATTTCCATAATATTGACACATTTGAATTTTAGAACATATATTATTTATATTTTTTCAATTTACCTTGACGTGATATATAAATAAATTTTGCCAAATCTCAAAGTTGTTTAAAATTTAAGCTAAAATATTTAGCATTCCTTGCGCTTATAATTTGTAAGTTATTTCATAATAACAAGTAATTCAACCGTAAACACAATAGTGCGAGTGACCTCGATAGCCATGCCTGATAGCCTGAAGGTTGATTGAAACGGTTAAAAATCTGCTAAAAATTTATAATATATTTAAGAAATATATTTTAGATCGAAAAGATTGTGGAAGTTACATACAAAGAGCAGTAAACTCCTAAATTGTATTGTTATTATAATCCCTACTCATATTATAAATGTGAATGTAAGTGTGTTTGTTACGGTTTCACACCATAACTACTCAACTGATTATCATGAAACTTTGTAATCATATTCTTAGAGATTTTAAAAAAAAGGAAAGAAGAGATAATTGTTTCTTGAAAAAATGAAAATTTAGCTTCAAAACCTTTAAATTAAAGCATATACGCGCTATACACTATAGTATCAAATATATACTGCAATTGACCACGCGAGCGAAGCCGCGGGTAACAGCTAGTATTATTATAAATGGAAGGCTTGTTGATATAATTATCAATAGCTACAAAACCAGGCCTGTCTGTGAGTTCTATTCTCACTCTTAAACACAACTATTAATGTTTGGAAATTCTGTCAATTTGTATTTTAACATAAAATTAAAAGCGCAGTGCATGTATAATTATGCTGGTATATTTATCAGTCGTCAGATCATCAAACTCTGTGGCTCGTATGAGGAGATTGGCTTTAAGATTATATGTATAGGTGCTTATTATGATGAATCTTTGCTTAAAAAACAATAGAATTTACTAATGAACTTGGGTGACTAATTACAGCCATTGATAAACAAAAGAATTTCTGCAACGACCAACGGTAGTTCAAAAATGTTTCTGAAGTTTGTTCATACATTGTTGATAACAATTCGTTATTAATGTTTTTATATATATTATAAAATTAAAATTTATTATACATATAAAATACATGAAAAACGACTACAATGAAGTAAATGTTTTTTTAGAGATTACTATCATAGCATATATGATTCGTGCATAGGTGAATAAAATACATACGTAACAAATTGTACCAAAGATTACCTTTTAAAATATTGTGTGTTAAAAAAACTATTTCTAATATTTTTTTAGTTATGGTTTTTAGGTTTCACATGACCTAAAACTAATATTATAAGTAAAACGATCGTATTCATTTTTCTTTATATATATGTGCTTTAAATTATGAATATATATTTGTAAAGTCTATTTATGTATATATATATATATATATATTTAATCTTTTTTTTTATTTATTTATTATTTTTGTATATGTGTATATTAGTATGTAGGTATGGTATTTTATATATTTATTATGTTTACATATATTCTATTGTATGTCTATTTTGTTTTTTTTTTTTCTTATTTTTTTGTACTTTGACCCCGCATATAACATACTCATCCACCTCCACAGGTTGACTGGAAGAGATCTCTCTCAGGGATAAGTCCACCTTTGTAAACTAAAAAATGTGTTTATCTTTTCTAATGTATTTTTTAAGTGCAATAAAGAATATATATAAAAGAATATATAAATAAGTTTGTTAACCTACTTACTTACTAGACCTTACAGAATCATAGAATTTAGTGTCTCTATGTGGTTTTTAAGTGAATACAGTCATAATAAATATTTTACTTATGTAATTAAATATAATTGTATATAGATTTGATTTCCACTCAGGGGAGTGATTGTTTTTAAATTATTTCATTTTTTACGTTCTAATAAAACAAGGCGCGGTATTAAGTATTGCCTCTTAATATTAATTCAAAACTCATTTATACACTATTTTTAACGTAGCTATATTCTAGCTATATACAAAGTATTATCTCAATTTTATTTTTAAGTATCTGTCGAATCTATATAATTTTTTCAATAAAAATCTATCATATTATAATTATTTTATGATTATAAATTCTTAAATAAAAATCCTTCCGTTGACTGTTTGAGTTAGTGTGGAAAAAATTCGTCTCGCATATTTAATATGTCGATAATGACTGTAGGGTTCTTTTTACTAGAATTTTTTTACTAGAAAAACGCTTTAACTGAAGAAATATTTGTTAAACTATATATACATTTACTATAATGCCAAGTATTTGTTAGATATTTGTTATGAGTTTAAAATTATTTAAATTTATTTACCAAATATCAAATATAAGTTAACTGATTAACAGATTAACGAGCAATCACACATTTCTGATAATACTTCTAATGAGTTAAATTAAAAAAATAACTGTAGAAAAATTTGGATAACTTTTTTTTTTTTTTATGGATACCGGATGGCAAACGAGCAGAAGGACCGCCTGATGGTAAGTGGTTACCTTCGCCCATGAACATCTACAACACAAGAGATGTACTAGATGCGTTGCCAACCTAGAGGATACAGATGGAAAGGGAGGATAATGTAGTAGTCCGCTATCGGAACCACCACATTTTGGGGAAAGGATGGGTGGGAAAGGGGAAAACCTGGCTTACATGCCATCGAACCGGAACACATCATAAGATATTTAAAGTTATATAAAAAAAATTTGACCTCGACATTTAAATTAAAACTACTGTCATGAATGATTGTGGAAAACAACCACAATTATCTAATAGTACATAAAAATTACTTCATTCGATTTATATATTATATTATCGCTTGCTTTATATTCTAGGAAAATACGGAACCCGTTTATTTAAATTATAATTTGAGAACTGCTGATTATCCTGTGCTATTCGCAAAGTAGCAAGAAATTTTATTAAAAGCCGGTTGTTGGAAGTAAAAAGACATATTTATTTTAGTAA
>JAKGSA010000473.1:88740-103130 GCA_033558755.1 Philaethria dido
TTATATAAAAAAAATTTGACCTCGACATTTAAATTAAAACTACTGTCATGAATGATTGTGGAAAACAACCACAATTATCTAATAGTACATAAAAATTACTTCATTCGATTTATATATTATATTATCGCTTGCTTTATATTCTAGGAAAATACGGAACCCGTTTATTTAAATTATAATTTGAGAACTGCTGATTATCCTGTGCTATTCGCAAAGTAGCAAGAAATTTCATTAAAAGCCGGTTGTTGGAAGTAAAAAGACATATTTATTTTAGTAATTGCGGTTGATAAGTAAGTAGTGTTATGTAATTGGAGGACTTATAACACACGTTGCGGCTGTTATTACGCACTCTACGTGAATTTTGAGTGCAAGTGCATGCATATGCATGCATGCATTTTATGCTTTATAGTGTCAACGTCAAGTGCAATCATGATAGAAAAAAATATAGAAGATACGGGAATTACCCCATTTCAAAAAAAGTGAGCGAGTAATTTTTATTATTTTTTTTAAATTGTGATATGACACGTGTGTGTAAGTGATGATGATATGAGACTTTTTTGTTTTTTCTTATTATGTTTGAGTGAGTCAATAAATTTTGAAAATTCTAATACAAAGGTAATGTAAAAAAAATGTTTTTATTACCATACATTAGATACGAAGAAATGATAAAGTTTTCCGATAAAACGAGGCATTAACGTTACGTAGCGTAACTTCTGTAATTACTGAGTTATTACGTACGTCATGCGTATATTTGCAAAGGAATTTTAGATACCAATTGAATCGTAAAAGATATTTTCTTGGAAGATTCTCTCAATAAATACATTTATATTTTTCTTTGTTTGACGTTAAAAATAGATTGATTTAAACGTTCTTGTTTGTTTCCTTTAGTAACAACTTGAATAGCATCTTTAAAAATACAAAACAAAAAGTATTTTCTGTGACAAGTTGATAAATACACAGCATTTGTATTCAAAGGTAACGTACAATAAGTATTGTTGGATGGATTCGTGATAAGAGTAAAAATTTTATAATTAGCCTTTTCTTTATATTTCAAAAGAAAAATAACAAAGACTTAATTTATAAATATCACAATAGAAAATATTAATTATTAAATAAATAGAGGCTGTAGAAATAAACCTGTTGAATATTTCGACTTCGGCTTCCTTTCGTTTTAATTAGCGTGACCTGTATCTATTTTTCTTGCAACGTTATTACTGACCCACTTCTGGAAAACTAATTTAGTTGAAAATTGCACTCGTGTCCGAATAGAATTTTTACAATATGAACATAACCTTAGCCAGGACGGCCAGGAGAGAAAATATTCTTGGCGTGTTCCTTTAGTTTTTTAAAAGTATTTATATTTTGCAAATTTATTTCTTATCTAAACATTATGAAGTTATTTGTTTATTGTTATTATAATAATATTTAGGTTACGTGTGATTATATATGCGTTTGATAATATAGTTTTGTTTAATTATGTCATTTTTTTACACTATCAAATATATAGTGACCCTAAAATATTCTACATTTCATTAAAATCTATGCAATAATATAGTTTTATGTCAGCCTGCATATTTTATATAAAAATTAGCTTTCCGCCCGCGGCTTCGCCCGCGTGGAATTCGGTTATATCGTGCGACATGGTAAGGAGTAGACTATAGTCTTTCCCAAGGTCTAGACTATTTGTCAAAAATGGTTAAGTGGTTTAGGTGTGAAAGCTGTAAACAGTTGAATAATCTTACATGATTTTATGTTTGACAATAAGGAACTTCCATACAAACTTTCATCCCCTATTTCAACCCCTTCTACTATTTTTTTCGCAATAAAAAGTATCCTATGTCCTTTTCCAAGTTCAGTTCTAACTTCATACCGAATTTTATCAAAATCGGTTTAGTGGTTTAGCCGTGAAAGCGTAACAGACAGACAGACAGACAGAGTTACTTTCGCATTTATAATATTAGTAAGGATACAAGGTTTGTGTATATTATAATTACTCTTATCGTTATAACCTAAATACACCTAAATATTCATGCTCTTTGTTTCTTTAGTAAATACTAAACCATGAACTTGACATTTAGAGCAAAGTCAACTTCCACATTTTATTTATGATTTTATATATCTATTTTATGTTATACATTATTCCTTAAAAAAAAACATATAAGCATTCCCGCGAAAAATCCATTTTATAGTAATTGCTATGTACCTATATAAGTTAAAGTTTGTTAAAATATAAGACATTGAGGAATATAAAAGATCAACTCAGGATGTAAGTATTAATTACATAATTCTTTTTTATCTCGCTTTTTTTAGCAGAATATACCGCATAGAGCGTAAATGTAAAGAAACTCCGTTCTCTTGTTTTGACCTGAATTCAAGACATCGCAAAATGAAAGGCAGAACGCCGTCTTTTGACCAGAGCGGAGGAAATGAAAATAATTTAAATACAATTATTCCCTCGAGTGGAAATCGAACCCACAACCACTCGTGTTTACAATCAGACGTCCCACTGCGCCACGATGGCCTCAATTACATAATTATTACATAATTACTCTCACAAAAAATTTTTTTTTTTGTTAATGTAATATTTTGCTTCCGAATATAACATAAGCACATGTAAGCCGAATCCAGTTGATTTTACATCGTGCTGTCAGAAAGTAGTTGACCTCTTAAAATTTATCTGGCACCAGCCGTCCGCTTACTCAACATCGGAATACTGAGTAGCTTTTTATTTATGGTCAAAAATTTTATTCAATAAGAATAAATATTTACTGATTTTATTCTTATTCAATATAGTTTTTTTTTTAATTTATTATTATATATTAGTTCATTTCACATAGAAATAAATGTTCATTTATATATTGACTATACGCTTCCAAATGCACGAACTGATAATGATTTAAAAGTTTTATTGCTGAGAATATTGTTGAGTATTTAATTTGATAAAAACTACTTAAAATGTCGTTGAACCAGTATACGGATAATACGGTTGGTTATCTGACTGTACATTATTGTACCTGTACTTCCCCGGTTTCTTTAAACAAAGTACTGTGTGATTATGTCACAAATTATCTCCATAATTCATTATATTAATACGAAGGAAAAAATTTGAATTCTCTTTATATACCCTATGTGGATGGTAGAGTATGAAAATTTACATACATATAGTTTACATGGAGAAGAAGCGTAAAAAATCAATGTTGTTTCATCTAAATATTAATACGTGAAGGAAAAACTTTGGATCCCTTTTTACGAAAATAAGTGGACGGAGGAGCATGAAACTTGACACACTTATAGTTTATATAGCGAAGGAGGGCACAATGATAATATTTTTTTAAAATAATGCATAAAAATATATTAAAAAAATAAAATGAATGTTACACACACTGCCATGGTTTGACATGCATGTTTGTATAAAGTGACATATACATTGATAGAAAACAGGAACTCTAGTAACAATTAATGTATCAGAAATTCATTGATTTAATAAAATAAATATAATTCAGTGCTCACACTATATTATTGTATAAAATGACAAACATGTTACTAAGGAAACGTGTATTTTACACGTCATAGGAGTTACTAGTAAGTTTCTTTATAGACTCCGCAAAATGGGTAAGAACAAAAAATGATTGACAATTGAATCGGTGAGTGCAGAAACAACGTAAGTCACAAAAAATGCAAAAATTCGTAATCGATTCAAACTAGCTTAGAAAGGAAAGTTATACTTTTTTTTCTCCCTCCTGAAAAATTTTGAAAATACGGACTTACGTTGTTTCTGCACTCACCGATTCAATTGAGTTCTGTCTGGAACATATATAAATAGTACAAATAGTCAACAATTCCAATCTAAATTCTTCTTGTCTTGTAGAACTTGATTATCTTATAAGAATTTAAACGTCGCTGGGTACTCATAATTATTTGAGACCAAAATGGCCACCTGAGCTGGGTATGCCCTTCGAGCGTAATTTAAATTCAGATCTTCGATATATTACAAATTCCAAAAAGCAATTTCTTAGGTATTTATATATGGAGGATGTAGTAGATAGAATATGATGTGGTAGGAGGTTCGTCCCCTCCGTCTGCCCCGCGACCACTATCATGTCAAAGACGAACCGCCAAATATCTTATGATGTATTCCAAGTTCGAGCTGTAGCATGCCGCTTTCCCATTCCCACCCATCCTTTCCCAAAAATGCGGTAATCTGATAGCAACTGAACATTGTCCTCTCCTCTTCCATCTGTATCCAGGTTGAGAACGCATCTACAACATCTCTGGTGTTGTAGATAAGCCATGGGCGAAGGTATCCACTTACCATCAGGTGGTCCTTCTAAGCCGTCGCCATCCGTTATCCATAAAAAAAAAGTTACTACGTATTGAGAAACCACTAATAATAACTTTGTACCGCGGTTACTGAATAGGTTATATCCTGTGTAGGTAAAACTATATATATTAAATTTTTCCTCCTCTTTCAAATAGATAATCCACTATTAAAAATTATAATTATGAATATAAATAAAAAAACAAATGTTCAATAAATGAACACTTTACAACATAATTTCTAATTATTTTGAGTAAGCAACCTGTATTTCCATCCATTGTATAATGTTATTAATATACTTGATTACTGAATTAAAATAACAGTTAATGAAACTTTAACGAGCAACTCAGTTCAAATACTTATATGTAAAGGGTTCCTGCAGTATCATAAATTCTGAGTATGGTCTTCACTCTCCCTCCCTGGGAGGAGGGGAAGTATTGTCATTCTAGGGCCTATGGCCAGAGCCTCTCTCCATCCATGAACATGGGCATCATCAAGTCAACATGGTGACTCTGTAGGGTTCTGTTTACAACCTCTGGTCCCAGTTAGAAACTGAGAAGCCATAAATTTGCAAACATTACAGCATTATTGTTAATTTGTGTGTAACTTTTATGTAGCCCTGTTGACTCCATCTTCATCTTTCCTTGAAATCTGACTTTACATAAGGTGATAAGAAATTGGTCTGACGCACGACAACTGTTATCTGTATTTACAATATTATTATGCCTGTAAATTGGGGGTAACTCTCTGACAAATGCAAGATAAACAATATTACATACAAAGACCTACTGCAGGTAAGGATCATATTAAATTATTTTCTGCTTTTCCGTTCTGATAACATTATCCGTACTTTTGAGATCTACTCGACAGGCAATGCCTCGAATTCTAGCAAAAAGCTACGAAAGGAGAATCTTGCCCTAGTTTCTCTCTACAGCTGCTTATTTATCTCCCCAGTACGGAACGCTTAGATATAATTGTTATTAAGCGTATAAAAATAATATAATTATACAATTCGTATCACAAGGCAACGTTATAACAACAACGTTCTAACATTTACCTTTCACACGTGGCCGTGGAGGAAATAATTACCGATTAAAAACATTATATAAAGAGCATGAGCAATGAACACGTTTGTCCGTTTATTATACCATTTTATGCAATACAAATAAAATTACAGTCATTATGAAGCTTCTTCTTTGATTACTCTTAAAACATTTTTTTTTTTTTTTTTTAATGGATAACGGATGGCAAACGAGCAAAAGGACCACCTGATGGTAAGTGGCTACCTTTGCCCATGACCATCTACAACACCAGAGATGTTCTAGATGCGTTGCCAACCTAGAGGATACAGATAGAAGGGGAGGACAATGTAGTAGTCCGCTATCGGAACTACCAGATTTTAGGGAAAGGATAGGTGGGAAAGAGGAAAGCCTGGCTTACATGCCATCGAACCGGAACACATCATAAGATATTTGGCGGTTCGTCTTTGACATGATAGTGGTCGCGAGCCAGACGGAGGACGAACCTCCTACCACCAAACAATATTTATAGTTTAGGTGAAAATCTACAGTTTTTATGGCATTGTGGCAGAGTCGGGACGTATGTACATACGTCTATATTTAGATCTATATATAGATTCCAATTCAAAAATGTGAAAATAAAGAAAAGGGCGAAGAAATTCAAACTGAAAGTGTATAATATTATTTTGTTCAGTAAAAGTTCACTTTCATTTTATACAAACCCCAGTGGACCTTACTATACTACTGTAGTCAGATATTTTTCATTCGGCTCGTTCGAGTTATTAGTTATAAAAAACAACAATACACCTGCAATCTGCCTGCACTATAAAATGTATAATTTCGATTATTTCCAATTTCGAGAAATCCTTCTTAATGCTTTCTTAGTCTCCTCAAGGATCTTAAGACTTTTTCGCTTTGTTCTCTCTGAAGAATGAACAAAGTGAGGAAGGAAATGTAAAGGAAGCGTTTAATTATTTTACGATTTTGTTTGTGACTGTACGTACCTGTGCGTTATGCTTTATATAATTGCAATACAATTTCTATTACTTCTTGTAAAGTATTCATGATTACTATAAAGTATAAGCAAGTTATAACATATTGTAACATAAATCATAATTGTAATTGAAACATTAATATTTTTTTCTTGTAATTTATTTATAAAATACAAATTTATTAAAGGAGGAAAAGTGATAAAAATGGAAATGCAAACGAGGTTCCAAGTACCTGTTCTACCTGTTATTTTGGTAATTTTATTGGCACATTATAACAATGTTATTTGGCCGCATATATTTTATATCTATACCGAAGCACTTACCACTTGACATAAAGATCTAACATACTTAAAGATTCGATCGCTAAATGTGTCAAATATCGAGACATTGAGATAAACCAGTATAATTCCGATATACGAGTACGTAGTACGTACAGCGATAAGTATTCGTTATTTATAGGGTATTTCCACTTGGTTTCCAATGAATTTCCAAAGTCGAGGAGGTAGATTACTGTTGACATGCTCTCATATAACACGACTAGCAAACTGTGTTGAGTTGTAACATATTACAAGGTATTTTATGTTTTTTATTTTTTTATATGGTGGAAACAAAGAGTGTTGGATAACAATTTAAGTTCTTATGTATAATAAATATATATATATATATATATTAATGAAAATACAATGAACTGCATATTACTAAAAACTCCTATAAGACCTTCCTACGATATGCGGGTATAAAAGATTTATACGGGTAAATAGGTACAAATGTATTTAATTAAGATTCAGGTAAGTATATTATCCGTAATATTTTAACTTCTTACTACTCTATTGTAGTCAGATATCACTTTCACACGGCTCATATGAGCTATTATTTATAAGAAACGAGATGTAGCTTACATCTCGAAATAAAAAAAATCTCGTTTTTTCCTGTTTCTGTAGGAATGAAAATACTATAACCTTCGAATTGGAAAAAATCCCTCTAAACCTGTTCCAACAATATGTATATACAAGGTTTATTTTATAATATACAAGATTTACTAAGATTCTGAAAAGTAATAATTATCTATGATATTCTAAATACTTATTATACTATTGTAGCCAGATGTCTCATAATGTTCATTTGAGCAGATTGAGATGTACCTCGTAACTTCGTTTGCGTTTATTGTAAAACGTAAAATTCCGTTATATTCCGTTTTCAGATCTTTTAGAAATTCTCTCTTGTGCTCCCTTACACTTCTGAAGGAGTTTCAGTTTTCCACGTCTTATAGTTTTGGTTGACAGTCTGTCAGTCACTCAGTAATGATAGAGCTGTTAAGTGTTAGAAAACCCAGTGTTAGCACACTCCGTTCTCCTCTTTACGATGTATGACATTATATGTAATATATCATAGATGGTATGCAAAATATTAAGCATATAACATTATGAATAAAACAATTAACATTTGTAGCATTCCACGTCAAGCGAATATATTAATATATTAGATGTAATTGGTCCTTAACTCCATCACATAATATCTTTAGAAGGTATAGCGTTTTTAGTTTACAGTTTTCAAAATTTGAGTGAAGGGCGCACTTCTCATATTCCAAAAATAATGCAATAAATAGTTCATAAAATATACTTTCAATAGCATTAAGTAAAAATATATTTTTTTTTTTTATAAAAAGAAGATTCTTTCCTTCGTAAACAATTTATTAATTTTGTTGCCAAGGTTTGTTGCCATTGCGCCATCGGCAACTTGCAGAAATATTTGATTCCACTAAATTTGGACTGTCTCATTTTGATTTTTTCGGTTAGGAAATAGGAAATAAAATCATACACATAATAATTACTATATTTTATTGAAGTTACAATAATATAATATACGACAAATCGCTTTTTTAATTATCTAAAAATCAAAGATAGTAAAATATTAAATACTTTTAGAATTTGGTAAAGTTATATATAACATTTGATTTCTTTAAAACGGACATTTACAATTACAAATGTCGTAAAAAGTTAAAAATTAATTTTATAATGACAGCTATATAAATACCATAATTTAGTTATTACGTTACATTTAAAGTAACAGTAAAAAACGAGTTACTTTCACGTATATCCGGATCTGATTATGTGATTTTATTCATTGTTTATACATTTTTTTTTTTTTTTTTTTATTGATAACGGACGGCAAACGAGCAGAAGGACCACCTGATGGTAAGTGGTTACCTTCGCCCATAGACATCTACAACACCAGAGATGTTGTAGATGTGTTGCCAACCTAGGGGATACTGATGGAAGGGGGGACAATGTAGTAGTCCACTATCAGAACCACCACATTTTGGGGAAAGGATGGGTGGGAAAGGGGAAAATCTGGCTTACATGCCATCGAACCGGAACACATCATTAGATATTTGGCGGTTCGTCTTTGACATGATAGTGGTCGCGAGCCAGTCGGAGGACGAACCTCCTACCATGAAAATCTATCATGAAAATCTATAAATAAATGTAACCGACAACAACGACAATAGAACTCGTTAAAATATATATTACTTTTTCACATTGTGACGAAAAGAGAACTTACGAAATCAATTTTGGGTGACTCTTGTTGAATAACACAAACAGAGAGGCTTTTTTCTTTACTTTAAAAACTATAGTACTGTTTCTATTTGTAATGTTTGATTAGTGTCAGGTTACTCCGTTCTCCACGTAGCACCTGAAATCTAGATACTGTGTGTTGAGTGGCGGAATTTTGCCTTGTTATCAAAGGCAGGAAAATGAAAATACTAAACTTTTACATTTCCTGGAGTGGGAATCGAACCCACAACCTATCGCGTTTGCGGTCACACGCTTGTGCCTCTGCGCTACGACAGACGTCATTGTTCAAACATTATTGTACATTTATCGTAGTAAATAATCCTAAAATTTCTTTCTAGGTCATCAAAGGTTACACTCGGCGCTTTACTTTTCGTATTCTACGTTGCAATGTTACAAGGATGGCGTTTGAAGGTGTCAAAACGTAAGTACATTGCTCACCCATCCAATGTGGGTCAAGAGGGATCTTACTGATAAACGACTCGGTCGTACATAAATCAATATCACTTATTGCCTCATTGTACAAATAAGTCAATAACAAACAAAATCTTTCCATAATATCTATAATAGTTTCTTGTCCTCATATAAAATGTATCTCTTATATAGAAAAACTTGTGTTCATATGAATTATAATACTGGTATATGTAAACGCACATATATATTTTTTAATAACAAGAATTTGCGACTCAACATATAATCACAGAAATATAATCGCGAGAGAAATATCATTTTTTATGCTTTACCACCCGTAAAGCATAAACCCCGGTCCACAAATGAAACATAAAAAGACATTTATAAAATTATAATAAAAGTTTAATGTTATTTATCATTTATCCCTCGCTCAGTGTTCCTAATTCCCCAGCGGTATGTCCTGGGTATCATGGGACTGCTGGCTGTGTGCAACGCGTACACCATGCGCGTCTGCCTCAACCTCGCCGTTACTCAGATGGTCAATAACACTAAGACAGAGGAATCCCACTTTGACCCTGACGCATGTCCTGATGACAGTGAGCTGTTTGTTAATGGCACTGTTTCGTTAAAACCAGTAAGTTAACGAAATTTTAATGACTATATCTCATATGCAGAATATTATTCGTCTATAGTAAAATGTACTTTAAATACAAAAGAATGTTCAAATGTCAAAATTTAATATTCGAAGTGTTGTATTCAAGATTTTTATATATAAAAGGTGTCCCAAAATTAACGCAAGATTTGACTTTGCCGCCATTTGCTATTATATTCATTATTCATTCGCTATTAAAAGACTAAAATGGCATTTTCTATTTAATTCAAATCTTGCGTTAATTTTGGGACACCTTTATAAGGTTAACAATTATGTTTATTATATTATATTGATACTACTGTACTTACTGAAAAAAGAAATATATATTGAGTTTCATTCGCTAATTTATATTAGGTTCCATTAGGATTTTTAATGTTCAGAAGTAAGCAAGCGCAATTCGTACGGATTAGAAATTTGATTCTTATTAAATTGCATACATTTTAAATAATTGTCACAATAAAAATTAAAATAGATATAGTAATTGCAACGTTGATATAATTTTGTACGATACTTAGAAATGCTACTTTTAAAATATTATATATAAGCAATAGCATATATTATCTTTCAAGTGTTACTCACAAAATCATGATTGCAATTATATCAAAATATTTAAATTGACAGTAACAAGCAGACGCAAACAATCGCATTTAAACCTTAAGAGAATAATTTATTTGTTTCACTATTTCAGCACGCTATATTCGATTGGTCTGAATCGACGCAAGGACTTATTCTAAGTGGATTTTATTACGGATATGCTATTACCCACGTCCCGGGTGGGTATTTAGCTGAACGGTACGGCGGTAAATGGACTTTAGGAATTGGCCTTCTGAGTACTGCTATCTTTACACTATTAACTCCGGTAGTGGTAAAGGCAGGAGGGGCAACATGGCTGTTTATACTTCGCGTTTTGCAAGGCATGGGCGAGGTAAGCATGTTTTTTTCAAGAACATTAATTTTCCTTATTTTCTTAGAACTAAAATGTTATTATTAATGGATATAGGTGATCATTTAAATATTTTAGAATAAATTTGAATATCTGTTTAATACCAGATGTCTTTCGTTTTCGTTATAAATATTAATATGTTAAAACTTAATGTTTTTGGCTTATATTTTGATATTTTTAATTAATTCCTTAGAATATTAAACTTGCTTATTAAATTTTATAGCGATGATATTATCCATCAAAATATTTGGTAAATATTAAAAGTTATTATAATCCACATAAATGTAAAATTAATTAGTGGGGAACGGAGTGTCTTAACACTAGGTTCCCTCTGCCTACCCTGCTGTATGCCGGATACAGCGTGAAGCTATGTATGTATGTATGTATGTAAAATTACAAATATAATCAATTTTTTTTACTGAAATTACAAAAAAAAAACCTATATCTGGTTTGATGGTTATAAAAACAACAGTCAATTTTAAATGTAAAGGTTATAGTAATAGGAAATTAATTTCCGTTCTTTATATCTCCACAAATCTCCTGCATAATGTATGTAGAGAGAATTTCTTAAGTCGCGGCGTTCAATAATTTCCTTTTTCGTTTCATTTTCCAAATTCAGTTTAGACAGATCCAACCACAGTAGAAATATACTTATATTATAAATATTTGTAACATTTATGAGACATATCTAAATTGCAAAAACATTAAGAAGAAATGTACCATGTTAAAACATTTTTTTATTTATTTTAGGGTCCAACTATGCCTGCTTTGATGATAGTACTCGCTCGATGGGTCCCGCCCCATGAGAGGTCACGTCAAGGAGCATTAGTCTTCGGAGGAGCGCAAATAGGAAATATATTTGGTTCATTCATGTCTGGTATTCTAATGGCTGGAGGTGGCGATTGGGCAAATGTATTTTACTTCTTCGGTTGTTTCGGAATTATGTGGTTTATTGCATGGGTAAGAATTATTTTATTAAGTATATCACCATGTATGGTATTATGATATTATTAAAATAACTTGCATTTTCCTTTTCTACTGTAATATATCGTGGCGTTAAGTTCCGCCCTTACACGTGCAATATCTTGAATTCGTGGAAAAAAGTTATGATCGGAGTATCTTCACACTGGAAAGACTGTGAAGCTAGATATAATATAAATTTTCCAATTATATATCCTTATTAGGAAGTTTAATGCTATAATTTTATCTACTAGAATTACTTTTCATGCAAACATTATAAGCTCACATTAAAAAAAACATATTTTTTGCAATATTAAATGTAGTTAATCAAAAAAAAAACTATTTTAATGGGTCACTCAGTTCATTTAAATTCTGTTTTCCAGAGTATCTTTTGCTACAGTACACCAAACACTCACCCCTTCATATCGGACAAGGAGCTGAAGTATCTAAACGAAACAGTAACAAGTGCGGAAAATGCCAGCGTAAGGGATCCTGTTCCTTGGAAGGCAATTGTACGATCAGTACCCGTCTGGGCGCTATTGTTCGCCGCAGTAAGTAATTTCATTTGGACCTTTAATGAAATTCCTAACAGACATTAAAAGAATATTGATTTTATATCACTTGTTTTCATATTATTAAATGTTATTTTGTTTTCGTGTTTGTTATATTTTTATCCGTCGTTATTTCATGTCTTACATCATGCGGTGAAGTAGAGAAAATGTAGGCATACTTACACAGTTTCGTTTTCTGATTTGAGTCTATTTTAGAGATTTTGGTTGTAAGAAGGCGGAGTTTAACGCTGCACTTTGAGACATGTTCTTCTAATCTCATTATACCTATATTTAATACTTAAAAAAATATTTGCAGGTCGGTCACGACTGGGGCTACTACACAATGGTGACAGATTTGCCGAAATACATGACAGACGTCCTAAAATTCAATATAGCAACTACTGGAACGTTAACAGCTATGCCTTACCTCGCTATGTGGATAAGTGCCTTCTTCTTCGGTTGGGCCTGCGATTTTTGTGTCAAGCGTCAATGGCACTCAATTAAAACTGGACGCATCATTCATACTACAATTGGTAAAAAAAATATATTTTTTAATTTCATTAATTTTTAGACCCTAACATATTATAGGTTTATATTTTAATATATGCATAATTAGTTCTCTGCTTCGTTGATTTAAAATGTAATATATTGTTCTACGGCTTGCAACATTGCAACGTCTACGTAGTAGGGAAGAAGGGAAAAGTATCGATGGTTGTGTATACTATAAAATTACTACACTGGAGTCGCACAAACCGTTTTAATTTAAATAAAACTAATAAAAATTTAGTTAGGAACCTATTTCTTTTTCGTTAAAATTATGTCCTTGAAGACAAACTGGTTATAAATTTATATATATGTATATTATTTAATACTAAATAATTTATATCATACAGCTTTTAGACGTCTGAAAAGTCTTTATTATGAGTGAAACTACTTGTAAAAGCGGTGTAAAAGCAAAAGGGACTTAATGTTTGTTTAGATAATAGTTGCAAGTGGAGATATATGTAACTTCTTGTAAACTACATGACATGCTACCACTTAGGCTCAATACCTCAACACGTATGATTAGATAAATGAAAAGTTGTAGGAACTATTATCTTGTGTACATTTGAAATATTTCGTTAAGTTATCATAGATACAAATCTATATAAATACCTGAAGCAAAAACTTTGTACCTCTTTACGAAAATTACGCGGATGGAGAAAATTGATACACTCTATAGTTTATAAAGCGAAGGAGTTTCTTAAATAATGCATAAAAAAGTATATTAAATTAATAAAATAAATAATAAACACCATTACACTACCATGATGTGACATACATTGCTAAAGACAACGCGTTGTTAACGCGTCAACGGGGACATAAGTAACTTTAAATATTAGCGGCTGTTTTAAGTTTTAAATGGCATGTAATTTTTTTTTAAAACATATTTCAAACTCTCTTTACGGTATCTTAGTAAAATTTATGAAAAAAATGGTATATTTTGTTAATATAAAGATTCCAATTTACTCTATACTGATAATAAATTTACAAATAAGCTTTTTTTAGAACATCTATGTCAATGCTTCAATATACGTATAATGTTACTTATATATCTAATTGAAATTCAAATTCAAATAGCCTTTATTAACAAACATGATTTTACAATAAAAATAGACATCGGTAAATTTGTTGCGGTCGTTTGTCTTGCTATTCAGCATAGGCCTCCCCCAGATCCCTCCATAGCTCACGATCATGCGCTTTTCTCGTCCACGTTGCGCCTGCTGTCGCCTTCAGGCCATCCTCCCATCTACGTGCTGGTCTTCCTCTTTTTCGTTGACCTTCCCTATATATCTAATAGTTATTATTAAATCGGGTAAACATTGTTTATATTTATTATTTTTTAAAATGTTTATTCAATGTTGGATATACAAAATTATTCAGATAACGACATAACGACAAATAACGGAATAAACTAGGTAAAACGGTTTTGGG
>JAKGSA010000473.1:103228-115574 GCA_033558755.1 Philaethria dido
AAACTATTTATAATATAGGTAAACTATTTGTAGTACTGTTATAGTTTAAATGCATGAATACTCAAAGAATACACTCGTAAACAAGTAAAGTTTTATGAGCTTGGAATTGAAGGTAGTAAAGTTAATGTGTTATTGTCTACCGAAGCAGAAGTTGTGAGATCGATTTTTTAGTTCAATACTTCAATATAATATTTTAAACGAACATAAAACCTTTATATTTTTAAATATACTCCTAAGTGCACTTCATAATCATATTATCAGAATTAATGTATGGTTATTTTTTATTTAAATATTTTACTGGTCGATTGTTAAATAAATTTTCCGAGTGAGATTTGAACCCACAATCAAGTCCATTTTCCGTCACATTGCTGCATTTATGGAACTATTCACTACTGCGTTATGATAGGAATATCCTTCCTTTTTTTTTTAGTTAATCAATGGACTCTGGACTCCAGTTTTTTTTTTATATAAAGTGAAAATTTCTACACTTTCTTTATATAAAATAACAGATAGTCGACATAAATAATTTGTTTATACAATATTGCAATAGCATTTGCTAACTATTTATGACATTTAATATTTTCACAGCTGCAACTGGGCCGGCCATCTGTATCATATTAGCTTCATATGCGGGATGCGATAGGTTTGCAGCTGTCGCCTACTTTATAGCATCCATGGCTTTAATGGGTGGCTTTTATAGCGGTATGAAGGTTAGATTGACTTTTATTTCTTGTATTATTTAAGCTCCGTTACACAATACTTAATTTTGTCATGGATATGTAGAGATGAAACTCACTCACGTATTCCATGGATTCACTGTAAGGGTACGAGGTCCATTGCATTGCAGAAAGGGGAGCTCGGAGCAGTGCCTGGGACTTGCAGCCCAAGAGTGGGTTTGAGGAGGTCTTTAAAATACATTAACGCTTGCTTTCACTTTCCAAATGTTTATTTCTACCTAATCAAATTAGAAAAGACTCTACTAATATAATATATGTTAAAGATTAACTGGTGATAGTTCTAAATAGGGTGAGATTATTCAGTAGATTATAGAGAGATTTCGTTGCCATAGCTCTCGCGCCTACGTCCTTCGCCTAAAAATTAACTCTTAACCTATTCATGGAAATGTCGTTGGTAAATAAGAAATGTTTGTTTACTTAGAGAAACTTTGGGAATATTTATTTTCTACGTAAATGAAAGTCCTACCAGTACCTATTTCTCGTTTTATGCCTATAGAGGTGACCTTTTGATATAGAAAATGTCCATGAATGTAAAATGACATCAAATTGTCATTAAAAATGTAAAAAAACATTAAAAAATAAAAAAGAACAGTAAAAATACATTACACGAAATAATTTTGTTCTATATATATCGAACATACAAATTTAGTTCAAATAATAAAAGCAAGAACACAGAACATATAATCTAGACTTACATATGATAAAACTTAATATTTGATTCTGGTGTCAAAAATTGGTTCACTTCTATCTTTTTAGATGCATACAAGATACATATAAATATTATCTGACACGAATTTTCTTATCACAACTTTTATGTATCCCCGTTTTTCTCAATATACTGTGAATGTAGCACAATGTATGTATTCATAGCTTAACAAAGGTGACATGTTGTGAATTATTAATACTTTATTTTTATCAGAAGAGTTGATGAAAGATTCCTATTGTTGGGATATAATCGATGGCTGGATAGTCACTGTATAATCTATTGTAGTTGGGGCTGTTTAAATTCATAATATTGATCTGTTACAACGTTTTGGAGTTTTGTAAATAAAAAAAAGAACTATTAATATGAATACTGCAATTTTTGCATAAATTGTATGCTTATATATATTTATTAGTTTTTTTTTTTTTTTTCAGAAATTGGTTATTATATATGGCTGGATGGCTGGTTAAGACAAATCGCATAATCGATCGCAGTTGGAGCTATTTCATTTCATAATATAGATATGTAAAAAAAAAAAAATAGGTAGTTCGAAAGAACCATTAATATCAAGTGCTACATTTTTTATATAAAATTACATGGATATTTTATATTACACAGTTTATATCTATTATTTATTATTATTATATAAACAGCTTAAACAAATTATTTGTTCCATACAAATACTAAATAAAAAAATATTACTTAATTAATCACTCTGTTCATTATTAAATTTTACACAACATTTTATAGAATAATGATGAATATAATCGCACAGAGGCCTCATGGGCCATTCCGCGGATGACCCGCCCATGTTCATGGATTTTGGAGAAGACTTCATGGCCATAGGCCTGCATATCGAAGCCATCACCCCTCCTCTCAGGGAGGTGAGAGTGAAGACCCCATGAATAATATAACGTACTGGGCTGTAATTTTTATAGTAAAAACTATATAAATATTATTTATTTACAGGTAAACGCGTTAGACTTGGCACCTAACTTTGCTGGTTCTCTAACTGCTATGATAAACGGAACATCCACCATATCGGGCATTATAACACCTTATCTAATAGGATTATTGACTCCCGATGTAAGTATATATTAGCTACTTACTTGCTATAATACTTAAGCCTCTTATATTATTGTGTTGTAACTCATAGTTATCGATTTATTGAAGTGATTTCAAAAATGTAGCAATTTTTCAAGTACTTTAGAAAATTAATATTTATATATTTTTCCTACTCTCGTATCGGGCGCAAAGGAATATTTTTTTTCACTTTTAGTCGGGCGTAAGAGGAATATTCCGTAATCACTTTCAATCCTTTGTATACCACTTTGTCCATACTAAAAATATTTTAATTATAAATATCAACGGTACAGAAACGTTAAAAGAGAACTGAGCGTCAACGTGAAGATAAAAGAAAAATGTTGTGACATACTTAGTGATTTTTAGTTTATTCGTATGTGGGAAAACGGAGATACCCGCGCTCTAGTTAACTATCCAATACTTAAAATGCATATATGGACATTAAGAGGAAAATTAGAGTGTCTTCTTTATGTTGTCTCTACCTACCCTATAAAATATGAGAGATACTCAAAAATAAAAAAAAATAGTTTGAGTAAATTTTAAACATTATGACATTTCTCATGCTACTTTGAACTTATCGATAAACACAAAAACGTTGCAAACTTCTAAGATATATCAATTTGATGTCACTAGCAAGATCCTATCAATTTCTTAGCTTAACTAAATAACTTCTGCTTAAAGTTTTGTGGCACGCAGATAATAGCTGGGAGAAAGGATTTATTTCAAACTTTCAGGACTCTAAAGCTAAACTTTGATATAAACTGAGATTAACGATAAGCCAACCATTGTCATGGACTATTGTGATATTTAGAATAGATAGTTTATTTAACTCGATAATAATATAGTAGAATTAAATATTTTTTAAGAAAAAATTTTTTTATGCTTAACATTTATGTTTAAAAGAAAAAAAATGAGAATAAATTATAGTTTTACCCTAGGCCCCAAAATTTTGTTCAAATAGCTTTAGGTCGTTTTTTTTAATATAAAATATATTAAAAGATATTAGATATTATATGTATTAAATGAAACTATATTAACTGGATTAATCATATAAATTTTAACATGTGGAAATACATTTTTGGAAAGTTTCGAACGTCCGTCGAGTCCGTAGTAACAGGTAGATATATGACCACAGACGATTTGTAACGAGTATATATGCGATAAATTCCGTTAAAATATTATACTTTATATGTGTAAAAATCGTGAAAATCAAATATCTTATTATAAAGATAAAGATGTTATCTTAAATAGCAATAATAAAGAAGTACCAATCACTATAATTAAACAGCAGGCGCTCAGTCGTAAAGAAACTGCTAATGAAATAAAACCAAATATTTCCGTTTATTTGAATAGTATTTTGTATATTTTTAACTATTCAAGCAAAATTTTATAGAAATATTTTAAATAAATAAGGTAGACTCTACCTGTGACCACATCGTCGTCGTCAGCCAGAAGACGTCCACTGCTGGACATAGGCCTCCCCCATAGATCGCCATGTAGCACGACTATTACCACGATTATTATTATTTATTATACGATATGTGACCACATACTATTTGTAAACTCAAAACGTTGGTTTTCCAAAACTGTTTTTCCGAACAGTAAAATATACGCGATTGATCCGGTTAAAATAGTTTCATTTAACATATTACTAAGGTTACTTAGCATCTTTCTTCCAAAATACATGGTAAAAAATATTAAGCAATCGAATATAATTTAATTAACAAACATTTCTTTATTTTTTCAGTCAACGCTAGTACAATGGCGGGTAGCATTTTGGGTGTGTTTCGCAGTACTTGTCGGTACAAACGTGATTTACTGTATATGGGCGGACGGCAAACAACAATGGTGGGATGATGTAAGACAATACGGCTATCCTGATGGTTGGAAACATGGCCCTTTAAAAACTTATGATGGAGATAAGGAAAAGAGTAAAAAAAGCGAAACTAAAGGCACGTCGCTTTAAACATATGTTAGAAATTATTTAATAATGTTACTTAATTTATAAAATTTGATTATATAGCTTAATATTTAATGATAATTGTAAAATTTAGTTGTTCATATAAAAAAGTTTTAGTGACAATAGAGTATTAAATAGAGGTAATTCGAATTGTCCTACATTGCGCTTGATGAAGCGTGAAAGATAAAGTAGATTTGCTGAAAAGTAAAATTATTCTTATCTTTTCTTTTACCGCTGACGGGTGTAAGTGTATATATTTGGCAGTAATAAAATAAAAAAAAAAAACATATATCAATAGCGCTAAATTAGTTTTTTCTTTAAAATAAAAAAGGAAACAAAATTCTAGCTCTATTGTATTTGTTATTCAAATTTCTCGCGGTGCCATCTTGTGATAAACTAACTAACAGTGCTATTTAGTTATAATTTTTAATACATACGTCACAAATAAAGTTTTGACAGTAAATTGTATATTCAATTAGGTTATTAACCAAAATTTCGTTTGACTGATGAATTCATCAAGAAAATCAAATTGTATTGCGATCCTACGATCACAACATACGAGATTACAACATGACTACTCATGTTGTAATCTTTTTAGTGAAAAAATTTCAACAGTCTTAATATTGTACTCAGTAACAGTACTTAATGACATTGTTCTTACATTTTGATCAATGTGGTGAATGTAGCAATGTAAGATATTATGAAATTACAAATTTGAGTTTTTGATTTTCTTGATTATTAATTAAAGATAAATATTTTTAGTTAGTAGCCGCATATATGTTTTACTAATAAACGAGTCAATGTTTAGTTTTATGTAATAAATCCCTATGGTATTATTCCAATAATGACTTTGTTTGCTTTTCATTCTAATTGTTATCAATGTATTTTCCTTCAGTCATATTTATGGTAGCTAATATTTTCGTAAATTTTAATCAATTGTGATACATGTTTGTACAAATATAACATAATACAAATTTGTTTTGAAAATAAGAATAAAATTAGTAAATGAAAATTCAGAAAATGTATTTTATTTCATTTCATTGTTTTCACTTTGCAATTGAAAACTGGAAAGAGGAAAATATTTTTATTTTAATGTTATAACTCTATGAATAAATTTAGGTATCCAGTCGCATTCTTGTTGTTCATATATACCTGACATTTATTTTAATTTCTATGCTCTTTCAAAACAAAGTTAAAATAAAATTCTTTTAAAATTTTGCAGTTGCAATAAGTAAATATTTTCAAGCGTATGGGCAAAGAACATAAAATGAATGCCTGCGAAGTGGCGGGTGATGACTTGTTTGTAAAAAAATATATTTTCTTCTATTAATTGACCATAATAAAAGAGACTGTTTGGAGATAGGAATAAAAGAAATTTTGTTAGGTGGTAGGAGGTTCGTCCTCCGTCTGGCTCGCGACCACTATCATGTCAAAGACGAACCGCCAAATATCTAATGATGTGTTCCGGTTCGATGGCATGTAAGCCAGGTTTTCCCCTTTCCCACCCATCCTTTCCCCAAAATGTGGTGGTTCCGATAGTGGACTACTACATTGTCCCCCCCTTCCATTTGTATCCTCTAGGTTAGCAACACCAGAGGCGTTGTAGATGTTCATGGGCGAAGGTAACCACTTACCATCAGGTGGTCCTTCTGCTCGTTTGCCATCAGTTATCCATAAAAAAAAAAGACTTGGCCTTGATTGGAATAAAATAATTTAAATCGAAGTTTGACAAAGTAAAAATTATTTTATGTAGGCATGTGATAATTAAACACAAAAAGAAAATTACATACATGTACTGTAATATAAACTAAAATATCCGTCCCACTTTGATTCTTCTTACCTATCTCCCATTGATGGTGTATTCTATGTGTGTAAAAGTTTCATGAAAACAAAGAATAATCCTTCTGTGTAATCTTTTTGGCCAGATTTTTTGGTTTTTATAGGTAGTTGAACGTTGTGGAAAATGAACTCAATTCACATAATTTTACATAGATAGGTTCGTCCTCCGTCTGGCTACAAGTGACCACTAACATGTCAAAGATGAACTGCCAAATAGTCTTATGATGTGTTCGGTTCAAAAAAAAAAAAAAAAAAAAAAAAAAAAAAAAAAAAAAAAAGAGATACTTCCGTTTCATATAAAAAGAATCAAAACATTGTGACAAATAAAACTGCCATTGTAAGCCTATTTTTTCAAGACACGGGGGAAATTTTAGAAATATTCTGTAGGGAATTCTCTGAAAAGATTTTTATCTAAATAAATATAAATGTTGGCACAGTTTTTATTAGACAAGTAAGAAAATTCCCAAATAACTTTGATAGATGAAAGCAGACAAGTATGTTATGAATTTTATGTAACTTTATGATTTTATGACTATTTCGTTATTAGAACTTAATATACTGGTTCAGATTATGTTACCATAAATGCTATCTTGATACAATTGTTTGTGTGAGTGTATATAATTATGGAATATATTCAATTTGAGCTATAGGACATATTTACATGTGTTGACAGTAATTTTATGTCTACAATATAAATATAAAAAAATATAAATAAAAAAATAAATTCCAATTCGAAGAAAAAATACTGCAGTTTTTTTTTAAATTTGTCCGTGGTTGTATTAAATTAGCGTTCAGTTGGAACATGACCATGGCAATTAGACATGGCCAAAATTAAGTAGGAGGCGGGAAAAGATATAGAGGGAGATCAAAATGGTTAGATAAAGGATTTTTTGATCTTTTTAGGTTCACGCTGTATCCCGAACATAGCACGTACGCAGAGGGAACCAGAGAACCTAGTCTTAAGACACTCCGTTCTATTTTAATATGAGTGATAAAACTTACCCAAAGCGAAGAAATGAAAATACTAAATATTATTATTATTTTTATTTCCTGGCGTAGGAATCGAACTCAAAACTTATCGTATTGGCAGTCACACGCTTGAGCCTCTGCGCCACGACAGTCCTCTACATTAACGTACATACATACTTTTTTTAATAAGAAAGCTAGATTAATAAGATTACCTTAAAAATATTTTAGGCTAAATAAATATACGATTGCTTGTAACATTTTCATCGTCCATTTATCAATGTTAGTATTAATAAAACTATAATTTTTATATATTATACAAGCTGATGAACGGCAACAAATGTACGGACCACTGTGTAAAGAATACAAATTAATGGATTAGCCTTCAATGTAGTTAATTATATGTGTCTAATATTTGCATGCTAGCCGATGCTTAGCTGTTGTATTATTCACAAGTTGATGACCGCGACTTATATTTACATCGTTTACGAAGGCAGGCAAATGTAATTTTATATCATGGGACGTCTTAACTAACTAGAGATCGGTTACGCTTAAAATCTATATTTTTATACGTAACGAACAACTTTTTTTTAGCTTCGCGTTGTATCCCGCATATAGCAGTGTAGGCAGAGAAAAATTGAGAACCTAGTGTTAAGACACTCCGTTCAACCTCTTTTTAATAATATCCATATTTTCATAGTTATAATTTAGGTATATATTAAGTTATTAAATATTACACATACGGTCATGTGTGTGATAAGTCACGGTTGTATAAAGTGTGGAACAAGTGGGGAACGCATTAAAATCTTTTATTTTAAAGTTTTTACATTTAGTAAGACATTACAAACCATTGATTTTATTTATTCACAGCTGAAGCTGGCTAAAGCCGGAAAATCTGGTTCATTAGTCTACTTTTACTGAAGTTATTTTCTTTTGTTTTATATTCATATGAAACGGGAATAACGTAACTTGAAAGAACAACCGCAGTACCAGCAACTTTACGACTTCACAATACACGAGGGAGAAGCATAGACAATTTTCTTCGGAACGATATTGTCTTAGAATATGTAATAGCTTATAAAATTTTAAATGTAAATTTTCATTATCTACAGAGAGTCGATATGTAAAATTTATGACGCCAGGAAAAGATTTTCATTACATGTTCATTAGCATCACAGTCACAAACGTCTATTTTTTGCATCCAAAGCGGAGCGTAGGCAGCAAAAATGCTAAAAATATTCAAATTCAATTATTGCATGGTGCAACTTGGACTTCACATAGAATGGTATTTATACGTAAATAATGCCAAGGGTGGATCGCTACTGGGCTCTAAAAGTATTTAAATATGCTAATTTTGTTTTGTGCCTTCAATTCCACTTTGCATATATGTTTTAAAGGCAGACTTAGATTTTTTTTTTATGGATAACGGATGGCAAAAGAGCAGAAGGACCAGTGGTTACCTTCGCCCATGAACATCTACACCACCAGAGATGTTGTAGATACGTTGCCAACCTAGAGGATAGAGACGGAAGGGAAGGATAATGTAGTAGTCCGTTATCGGAACCACCACATTTTTGGGAAAGAATGGGTGGGAAAGAGGAAAACCTGGCTTACATGCCATCGAACCGGAACACATCACAAGATATTTGGCGGTTCGTCTTTGACATGATAGTGGTCGCGAGCCAGACGGAGGACGAACCTCCTACCACCAAACGATTATATATAAACAAGTATATATATACCATTACGACAAACACTTCACGTATTTTATATTTACGATAATCTCAAATATTTTTAAGATTCGCCACCATATGTTTTATTGAGGAATCGATAGTTTTGCAATGTAAACTGCTAAGTAGAAGCAATATACTCGTATATATGGTTTATTTTGTAAGAATTCTCGAAAAGCTTTCTGCAAACAAATAAATTCTGTATTACATTCCTATAGAAGGCTCTCTATAAAGTGAATTGCGTAATCGTGTCGCGTAAGCTGCGGCGCCGCTTGACGACTTATTGCAGACACTTAAGCGAATGCATATACGTATTGCCTTATTATTATTCTAGTAATAAAAGTATAAATAAGAAAATGTTAATTTGTTTTATATTTAACTATATTAAATTAGTCAAAAATAGATTACTTTTTTTTTTTTTTTTATGGATACCGGATGGCAAACGAGCAGAAGGACCGCCTGATGGTAAGTGGTTACCTTCGCCCATGAACATCTACAACACAAGAGATGTACTAGATGCGTTGCCGACCTAGATGATACAGATTGAAATGGAGGATAATGTAGTAGTCCGCTATCGGAACCACCACATTTTGGGGAAAGGATGGGTGGGAATGGGAAAAACCTGGCTTACATGCCATCGAACCGGAACACATCATAAGATATTTGGCGGTTCGTCTTTGACATGATAGTGGTCGCGAGCCAGACGGAGGACGAACCTCCTACCACCAAACAGGTTAGGTTACTTATACAATCGGTAGTATTAGCGATTGTTGAAACTAATACGAACAACATCTTAACGCAAGTAATAAGTCATAATTTTATTGAATTTGGTTTCATATCTTACAGAATTGAAACCAAAATAATTATTGCTTTATATTAGTATAAACATAGACTGTATGTAAAAGATCACAAGCAAAGCTACTTTTACATAGAGCTACTTTTAGATCTAGCGATACGATAATTACATTTGCTCCTTCCATGTCGCACTTTATTAAATTAGAGGATATACACTTAGGCACTAAATTGATTGTCGACCGCAACTTCATTTGCCTGGACTTTTCTATATTATTTCCATTTATCATCCGTTGCTATCAACAATGAAAATGGGGCCCAAACAGTTACTACCTTCACCACGTGGAGATACTACTACTTTACGTTCATCACATTGAACATCTTTTGCAAAGACTATATCCTCATATATAACATACGAGGACGGATGATCGTTTTCTACCGTTTTCAACAAAAATATTGATTGATAGTTCCTTATCAGATGCTGAATATTTTTAGTTTCAACGAATAACGTCCATTTCGGGGAAAAAATACAAAAACCTTACCATTTGGTTTTTGTATTTGTTATATATTTTTCAACGTCAATCGTCACCCGATGTTAGACAATGGCAAAGTTTACAAAAAACAAATTTATTCTAACTATCAAATCAAGAAACAGACAGAACAAAAATAAAATTCGCAAATAGTACTATTGTTTCTGTACAAAACACAAGTATTATACCTAATATAAAAAAATAAAATAATCTCTTACAGTACAGAAGAAGATATATTTTCAAGTCTATGTCGAGTTAATGCCCATTACTGTATCGTTTATATCGAATAGCAAAATAGTTAGCATTACAAAAAATAATTATAATTGAAAAAAAAAAAACGCCTGTCGTGGCGCAGAGGCACAAGCGTGCGACAATAAACGCGACAGGTAGTGGGTTCGATTCCCACTCCAGGAAATGTAAAATTTAGTATTTTCATTTCTTGGGTTTGGTAACTAGGCAAAGCGCGGCGTTAAGTTCTCCCACTCAACACGCAATGCCTCAATTCGGCAGAAAGTGGGGAACGGAATTGTCGAAAGAGAATGGAGTGTCTTAACACTAGGTTCTCTGGTTCCCTCTGCCTACCCTGCTATATGCGGGTTACAGCGTGAAGTTAAAAAAAATGTCTAAAAAAATAATTTTATAATAACCTTATAGAAAATTCTCATTTGTATTAATTTATCTATTATGTTTCATTTTGTCTACTCAGCGGCAATATCACCAGTACTCAGCACTGACTATAAAATTTTACGTGCAATTAACTAAAGCTTAACTTGCTTTATAAGTAGTAAGTATCTAGCTCACTTAAACGATAAAGTCAACTTGGACCAAATGATCAGATGCTTACGTGTTGTGCATACAAAGTTTATGTATAATTGAAGCTTGGTGGTTTTTTGTCGTGTCTAATTATACATGGTGTTTGCGGGTTGTAGTAGGACTGAATACTTATTTTATTGATAACTGTGACTCCGGGGTCTAATTAGACAGCATGTGATGTTGGATTCCGCTATTCTATTTAATTCATAATATAACTTGAATTTATAGGCTTGTTACTAAGTGATATTGTAGGCTTATCACTTTCTTCTCCCTTCCTTTTACGTAAAAGTAGATGTATCTACGTAATAAAATATGCTCTAAGCAGATCTTAATGCATTGTTTTATTTACTCGTCGTGGATAGTGAATCATAGAATTTCCTGAAGTTCCTCCTTTTTTCTCTAATACATCCTAGAAAACATAATATGTGTAAAAAATATATTAATGATTTTATCAAAGTTGTTTACGTCGTTTGTAACTCGATTGCATGCTATATAATTTATTCATGAGATAATGTGGAGAAAACGTTGGAGAAAACGTTGGAGAATGGTTTTTTTAGCTTTACACTTTATCCCGCATAGCAGAGTAGGCAGAGAGAACCTAGTGTCAAGACACTTCTTCTCTTTCCACGAAGTCTTTCCGTTCTTCGCTTTCCACTCAAATTCGAGGTACTACTAATTAATGCTCACAAGATCAGGGAATAGAAGTTAAACCATGTACAGCTAGACGTCTCACTGCGGCGCAATGGTAATGGTCTATATCATAATGAAAAAAAAATCTGAAGAAAGATTTATGTGTTAAAGGTTACCTCATTAACGAATTAATAAATGAAAATATGCCCTGGATGCGTCCGCTCCAGCAAAATGCTGAAAAAAATAGTTCCGCTGAGTATCTTGCGCCAGTTCTTCTCAGTCTAAGACATTAGCTGGAGTGAATCGATGGTAAATTATTTATATGTTCAAAAAATGAAGTATGCAACTTCTTATTTTGAATTAAATTATTTGATTTTGACTTCAGATTGTTGCTGTATTTTTTATTTGGATATATACATATAGACTCATCGTGCTAGATTCGAACCCACTCTTATCACGTATTATGTACAGATACTGTTAGTATAACATGTCATAGCGTTAATAATATAAAGTACATATATATTTCTAAAAAAATATTGTATGAACGAACGAACGAAAAGCTT
>JAKGSA010000474.1:0-21457 GCA_033558755.1 Philaethria dido
AATAGGTATAATAAATCAATATAACACAAAGGTATTTAACAATTCTTATTTATTTTATCGCAATTTCTAACTCTTTAGACATGTCAGGTAGACAAGATGGATATTTACGTAGTTTTTCATGACAAACATATTGAATGCGTCCACCTACCAATGGTACAACTCTATATCTGTCGTTTGCGCACACCTCTATTACTTTACATGGATTCGAAAATTTTGAATTAAGTTTTTTAATTACACGAGAATTTTTCTCTACAAGAACTAAATCTCCAACACTAAAATGTCGTATTTTTGCTTTATTTCTGTCAAACCGCGATTTACTTATTAAAGTTTGTTTGTCCATTCTGCTTTTAGCGTCATTTCTTATTTCTAGCAAGTCTAATTTGTCATACTCTTGAATTAATGCGTTTATACGCGGAGGGCTCTTATTGCAACCTATTAACATTTGAAGGGGGCTTCTACCGGTACTCTTAGACAAAGTACAATTTAAAGCTAGTTGTATTTCTCCAAGAACCGATTTCCACGATTTATGTTCAGAATTTTCAGCTATAGTAAAACAATTTGTAATAACAGACATAAACCGTTCGACTTGTCCATTAGCACGACACGTACCACTAGCTATCTCGTGGAACTCGATCGACCATTCCTCACATAAATCTTGGAATTCTTTTCCAGTAAAAGAAGTACCTTGATCGGTTATAACTTGCTTAGGTGAACCAAATAAAGAGACAAAAGATCTGAGCGTGGTACAAGCCGCTCTAGATGTTAAATCTTTAACAGGTGTTAAATAACAATATTTCGTAAAAGAATCAATTATTACTATTACATATTCTTTTGCTTCACGACCACCTGTTAATTTACCCGTAGTATCGATATGTATAGTGTGAAACGGTTCTGCAATTTTTAATAGTGGATGTAATTCTGATTGCTTTTTACCGGAAGGCCCTTTGTTTATCTTACATGTTAAACATCTATCAATAAAAGTTCTTACACATGAAGTTATATTCGGAAACCAGAAATGTTCCCTTAACTTAGTTAGTGTCTTTTCCCAGCCTAAATGCTTAAGATCTTCATGAAAGCGAAGTATAATCTGCCAACGAAAATTCTTAGGAACAATAGCACGACAATAAGATTTTTTACCAATTTGAAAGTTTTTATGTAATACGTTGTTCTTTATAGTGTACGAAGATCTCAAATTAGGGTCGATAGTATCATTTTCAATTGACTCGATAATTTTACGAATATCAGAGTCTAAATATTGCTCAGCAATAAGCCAGTCATTATTAGTGTGTACAATATTTACTTCTTTTAAATTAGGAGGACTTCGGCTAAGATAATCAACATGAGGTATTCTCTCGCCGTTACGGTATTCGATCTCGAAATCAAAAGATTGCATATACGCCCACCATCTATGTACTCGATTTGACAAATCTCTTTTATGACGTGATGCTTTAAGACTATTACAATCGGTTATTACCTTAAAACTCCTACCTAATAGATAATGGCGAAAATGTTTAAAAGCTTTAAACACAGCTAAAGTCTCCAATTCATAGCTATGATATCTACTTTCTATTTCTGTAGTTCTTTGACTATAATACCCTACAACTCTAAGTCGAATATCGTATTTTTGAAACAAAATAGCTCCGTACCCAATCGAGCTCGCGTCGGTGTGGAGTTCTATATCTTTTTGAGGATCAAATATCGTAAGCACAGGTGCAGTAGTAAGGTATTTAATTATTGATTGGTGTGCTTTAGTATGTTTGTCTGTCCAGTTCCATTTTACGTCTTTTCTTGTTAAGTGATATAAAGGAGTCATAACAGACGAAAAATTGGGAATGAATTTTCTAAAATATCCCGCGAGGCCGTTAAATTGGCGTATTTCCTTTATATTCTTAGGAAGAGGTGCATTAATAAGGGCCTCAATTTTTTTTGGATTAGGTCTTATAGTGCCGTCAGAGATAACATACCCTAAATACTCAATTGATGTTTTTACAAATTTACATTTTTTCCAGTTTAATGAATAACCTGCATCAGTTAGCGCACATAAAACGGAAACTAAATTTTTAATGGACTCTTCAACAGTTTCCGAAGCAATTAAAACATCATCCATATAGACCAGAGCGATACTACCTTTGAGACTACCTAGCGCCTTATTTATAGCTCTTTGGTATACTGACGGGGCATTACAAAGCCCGAACGGCATCTTTAGGAATTCCCATACACCATCGGGGGTTATAAAAGCAGTTTTTTCGATGGAATTATTGGCTTCAGACATAGGTATCTGGTAAAACCCAGATGCCATATCAAGAGAAGTGTAGAATCTAGCCCGACCTAAAGAATCTATCTGCTCCTCTATGAGTGGAAGCGGGTAATTATCACGAACGGTGTTTGAATTTAATTCTCTATAGTCAATACATAAGCGATCCGTACCGTCTTTCTTTTTGACAAGCAAAGCTGGACTTGAAAAAGGGGATGAGCTTTCCCTAATAATACCTTTTGACTCGAGGTCTGCTATAATTTCTCTCATTACTGTTTTTTCGGATGATGCAAGCCGATACGGATGTCTTTGCACTATCTTATCTGGATTTTTTAACTTAATAACCATTTCTCCAGTATTCACCATACTGTTAGAATTACCAATAACGAAACTATTTTGAAACTTCTTAATTATAGAATGTAAACGCGACAAATCCTCGGGATTACTTAAATCTGTATCAACTTTATAATCATTATTTAACTCGAGTACAGAACTAACAGCTACGTTAACATTACGGGACAAACGAACTCCATTACTATTTATAATCAATTCTAGACCAGGTATTTTGAAGATATCACGTCCTAATATAACGTCGTATGGTATAATATCAGATTCTACAATAATAAAACTTGTTTCTACATGAATATCACACAGTATAATTAAAACTGTTAACTTGTTAAACGCGTATGATGGCACCGAGCCTATTCCAGTAAGTTTAGTAAAAATAAATTCACGAGTTCCAATTAAATGATCTGCTACGTTTTTACGAATTAGTGAACATTCTGAACCACTATCAATTAACGCATGAAATAAATAATCATTAATTTTCACTTCGACTAATGATAAGTTGGAGGAGGCACAAACATTAACGGATTTAGCCGTATTCGAATCTACTTTAGAACTCTTAGCCCTTTCCTGTCTCTGCTTTACAAAACAAGTACGATCACTATGACCTATTTTACCGCAGTAATTACATCGGATGATTTTATTATTGTTATTATTTTCTCTAGTTAAATTTTTGTTTAATTCTTTACTAGTACAATTATGCTGTAAGTGACCATATCTACCACAACTATAACAACGATAATTGTTAGAACTTGTAGATTTCTCGAATAATTTACGACGCTTAGACATATTATCACTTGGTAATTCAAAAGGACGTTTTAACCGTTTAATACGAGGATAGATACTCAAATGTCTGTCAAGTGCCACAAAATTTAAAGGCGTAGTTTTTAACAAGTCTGAACGTACCTGCACATCACTTATACCGGATATGATTACCTCGATCTTGTTCGCTTCATTCCATCCCGTCTCGAGCCGGTCGATCAGGGCCAGCTTGTTGGTGGAATATGCAACGTAGGTAGAGGCATTTTCACTCGTAAACTCCACCATCGCTTGAAATAAGTCGTGGAACCTTCTAGTAGATGCAAAATGATGAGAGAGGCGCTCTTTAACATCGCCCCAGGTCTTGCACATTTGATAGCATCGGGACGCCCATTGTTTCGCTCGCCCACGTAGATTAACGAAAGCGGCATTTTTTGTTTCGTAATCTGTCCAGTTGTTCTGGATTTTATGATTGTCGATTTCTTCACACCATTGTCGAGCCGTAAATTCACTTACGTCAGGGTCGTATGGTGGAAGAAAAATTTCAGTTGGTTTTAGTGTCTTCACCCTGGGCACGGATGTCCCAGTTTCTTCTGATTTAAAGTTATTAAGTACAGAGTGAAGGAATTCTGCCCATACACCGGCACTTGAAGTAGACGGTTGTTCAAGTGGAGGTTGAGTGTCGCCGTCATACTGTCTTTTGCTGGGAGCAATAAAGGATTTGCTGTTTTGTGTTCTTTGGAGGATCGGGGACCCGTGGTTAAAGTCACGAGCGGATCCCACCGCTGCTGTCGCAGAAGCCGAGGCCAAAGTATGGCGATAATCTCCACCTTCGGACGCCATGGTCAGTGTGCTCCAGTGGCACAGGCGAAAGTCCAACAAGATGTGTGTTCCGCTCTACTGACGCATGCTATTTATATTGTCATTCTATAGTTTTCTAACAATGTATCGCCAGCCGGCTAACCATCAAATCATATTTCAAATATCGAATCAGTCTATATAAATAGTAAATACTCTTTAGTCATTATTCCCTAACATATATATATAAAATAATAAAATAAAGTATATTTAACTTTGCAATCAAATGTGTATTGGAATTTGTAAAGTAAAAAATAAAAAAAAATATATATATCTAATAAATATTTTAATAAAGTTAATTTTAAAATCCTAATAACTGGATTTTTTTTTTGTAAAAAAGTGTAACTAGCGCCTCTAACAATAAATGTAATTATTAAAATCCTCATTGATCTAGCCAACGCACATCAAGATTGGATCTGGCCGGTGAATAATCTATTATTAAACTTATTTTTCAATAATTTTATGGATTCGTTGGTTCATTCTAGGATATGGTCACAACTCACAAGTCACGATATTGTATATGTCCAAGTATAACTAAGTATACTCCCAAACTCTAATATGGCTTAAAAATGTAAATTTAGTATAGCTATACAAACTAAACACAAAAAATTAAAACGAACTACTTAATTATTACTGACCTGGCTAAACTTGTAATTATTCACATGTGAAAAATGTTTACATTTTTTTTCTAAATCGGCCATAGCCTGCATTAATTTAACAATTTCCGCGTCTGCTTTAATCTCCTCAATAGCTCCATCTTCTGCTGCTTTACGAATTTTAGCTCGTAGTGTATTTGCTAAATCTGACATTTTGTTAAGTTTGCGCTTCTGTTGTGATCGAACAAAAACATTTTCTTCTTCTCTCTTTTTTAAAACCTTGGAAATAAATTTAAAAAATAGAGTTTAAAGCTCAATATTGTCTATAATTTAGAAAATCAAATTTATTATGAAATCAAATACACTATAGGAATAAAAAATAACTAGAACTGACTTGATAATTATATCCAATTTTTTCGGTATTTATAATACAAGTAGCTTTCAATTTTTCCAATTCTTTCTGTAATTCTTGAATTAATGTTTCAAGTTCTATTTTGGCTTCGCGATACTTTGCGTGATGATCCCACATTATAGATTCCATTTCCTCTTTATGGGCTTCGAGCTGTAAAACAAATAAAATAAAGAATTGTATTAGGCTTACTACATAAATTTATAAAAGTATGCTGTCATATTCATGACTATTGCATTTTAAATTTCAAAAACGCGTCTAGTTTACGTATTACAATTTATGATTGTATAATGGGCCCTAATAGTTTAATAGCTCTGACAATGATAACTTATTCGAAGAGGTGTTTAATCTAGACATGTCAAAGGTTTCGCTCAGTACTAAACAGGTAAAGACGTTAAACGGACTACCCCACAATCCAGTAAGAGTAGTGGAGAAGCCTACGTAATTTCTTAAAAATAGGCGCAAAATATAATATGGAAACTATTTATTTCAGATGCAAATTTATTGTATTGCCAAGGTTACAAAGGTCGGCTTAAGCTGTACTTACGATATATGTAAAAGTTAGGCATTTGTTTTAGGTAAGTACTAAGGATTATTTTTGACAATTTTTCCGTCTCAAAGGCGCTGAATTTTCAAATACGCTCGTGGTAAACTTTACCATCGACCTTAAAACACAAATAAAAGGAATGTGTTACCTGCTGGGATTTATATTCCATATGAGCTACTTCTTCCTTGTCTCGCTGTTTGTAGAGAGCCTCCCAGCGCTTATTGTTGTGATCTACCATGGCTTCTCGTTCAATGTTAATTGCTTGTTCTATTAGAAATAATTGTTTTTCATAAGCTCTTTGCATTATTGTTATTTGTTTCTCTATTCTTTCTGAAAGTTCTTTAATATCTTTGTCCTGAAAATCACAAAATACTCAAAGTGTACAACTCTGTGCAAAAAACTGAATACCTGAATGGTTATGACACATAACAGGTATAGTACTTATTGGTATATTATTTTTAAATGACAAAAAATTGTACATTCCGTTAAATTAAAGACATATCAAGCAAATAATGATAACATTAAGGTAGAAAATAATTTATGGACCTGTTTATACAAATCTTCATAATATGCAATATCCATTCTACACAAATCCTGTTTTAATTCGTTAATCAAATTATCTTTTTGCTCTAGTAAATGTTGACATTTAACATTTTGTTCTTTGATAGACGCGTCTATGTCCAAAGGATCCTTTATTAAAAGCATCGCATCCCAATTGGAAGTTATTGCGTCGTACTGTGTCTGAGCTTCAGCTGCTTCTGCTTCAATTTTAGACATGGAATCTAAACGAAAAGATATTTTAATAAAATTATTGTTAAAAAAAGCTTAATGATACCAAAGTGGGATCATGATACCAACTTTTTTTTCTTATTCCTTTACCGGCACAATAAAAACGATGATTAAGATTCTAATTATTTTAAATCATCGGCATTCTAAATAAGTGTTTATTTGTTGACTACCTTTCATTTTATCTGAAAATAGTGACCGGCGTATAACTTCCCGCTCGTCTGTTGTGACTTTGACATTCGTAACTTTAGCGGCTCCATCTAATGATAAACGTTGCAATTCCTCAGCAGCAGCAGCCGTCGCTTGTTCTATAGGCCCTGGTTCTTCTTCTTTGAATATATCCTCTGAAGGTTGATCAGCTCTAAATGTGTATGAATGATATATTTTTAATGGATATTAAACAAAATCACATCGTTATTTTATTTTTGCATGATAATATCACTGAGAAATGAAAATATTACAGTGGCGATTATAGTTTAGCACGATTTTTATTTTTCATTAAGTTACGACGTTGAGTTCCGCCACGCATTGTCTCGAATTCGAATTAGAGCAAAAGCGGCAAAGGAGTGTACTAGGCCACACTTTATCTGACTTTCCTGCTGTACGGGATAAAGCGTGAAGTTGTATTTTTCTTTTTTACTTGCAATTGTCGTTCAATTTTCGCTAAATTATTTCTAGTGCAAAAAGTACCTACTACTACTACAACCACTTAAACTTAGTTCGAATGATCCATAAATAATTCATGGTAGGCATATTCCACGATATATTAATAGTAGAAGATTACTAATATATATGTAAGAGTAGGTAGGTATCTTTGGGTGGTTTGGATGATCTTTGGATGATTCTTTGGGTGTGTGAAGACTAGTACAGGTGTAGATACTCTTAAATACTCTGAGTATGTATGCGCTAGTACTGATACATCTCTGAGCACCCTGAGTGTGCAATAGTACGAATGAAACGAACAAACGCAAAGTGTGCGAACCCTAATATTTGTTAAGTACGTGTGCACTTAGTAGTACTCGAGCGTTCTTGAGAAATAGTTACTTTTAGTAGAAAAAGTGTAAAGATATTTTTATAGATAGTTGTGAGATATACAATTTTTGATTCAACTAGTTTATTATAAAACTCTACTCACTCGATTCTTAAATCATTGTTCACTAAAAATATCGAAAGAAGTTAGTACTTTCGCGCTTAGCCTGTGTATCTATTATTATCTAAATAAAAGTCAAAGGTATTAAATATGTAAGGTATGGTTAGAAATCAAACAAAAACTTACGTTTTGTATCCTGTTGCCAGCATATTTTTATTTGTTTTGTTTAAATTAAATAACGTGTTACGCGGCTAATAACTAATAAGTAGTCATATTCATTAATTACTTATATATTTAATAAATAAAAAATAAAAAATAAATTTAAAAAATAAATTAAATAAATAAAAAATAAATAAAATAATTAATAAATAAAATAAATAAATAATTAATAAATAAATAAATAATAAATAAATAAATAATAAAATAAATAAATAAAATTAATTAATTAATTTATTTATTTATTAATAAATAATAAATAAATAATTTAAATAAATAAATTTAATTTTTTAAAAAATAAATTTAAAATAAATTTTTATAAAATAAATTTGATAGATAAAAATTTAGAAATTAGAAAAACCTTGAATTACCTTTTATTTATATCTGACGCACAAAATTATAAGCTACACCTAAGTTATTTGTACTACAATTAGTATAACTTACACTAATAAACATTATTTACTTCGAACAGAATCAAACGTATAAGTAACGTAGACTTGTTGATTAAGTTTGTGTGGTGTGTGGATTTGAGACTCACTTTAACTCCCAGTACTCGAAAGAAATATTTTCTTTATATTATAAATATATTTACATTAATAAACTAAATAAATTATAGATAGTGTAAACTGGATATAATTATTAATAAAAAGAATCTATAACAATTCACAAATGGAGTGAAACTTAGTGACACTATCATAATAGTCTATTTCAATTTATAACTATTTCAACGCTACATCCCATACGAAAGAATTCTCAATATCCTTAAAAAAAAAAAAAAATTATCCCAATAAACCTAATTTTTTTTTATATAACAGGGTAGGCAGACACAACCTAGTGTCAAGACACTCTGTTTTGCGACCGCGTTTTCCGCCAGAATTTGAGATTGCGTGTTAAATGCCGAAACTCCACACCGTGTTTTATCTTGTTGAGTGGTGAAAGGAAAATAAGTTAAATATAATCATTCACCTGAGTGGAATCGAACTCACAATAACAATAGTGTAAACAGTCAAGCGCTGTTCTGCTGAGCTACAATGGCCTCATAAAAAAAAATAAATTTAATACTTTACGATATTAAGAAAAAAAAACATATTTAGTTAAATAATATGCAACATCTATATCATTCCTAGCATCTGAATATTAAAAGAACTAAATGTAGATAAATTTAACAACGACATGAAAGACAAAATATCACTAGGTTTATAAGATCAAGGACACCGCCCAGCGTCCACCCAATCGATATTTTCATTACGCGAGCTATGGGCCTCGCTAGCTTATAAGTTACAGGCAACAAGCTAAATAAATACTAAGCTGGATAATATATATTCATTTTAAAATATAACAAAATATTATTCGTAAGTTGTTTAACGAATTGCATGAGTTTTTGCAAAATTCAGTAGGTGTCCTGTTTTTGACTTTCTTTGAATAAAAGCGTGTCATTTTATACAGCATCACCGCTTAGCATAAAGTTTTATGCTATTTTTTTTCTTATGTGCTTTATCTGCAGGAATTGAACGAATTATAAATACATTTATTGGTAACCTTTTGAGAGCTTCCTGGCGTCGTTTAATTCGTAACGCTCTAGCTGCTTTCCTTTCATCGGGATCCTGTGAAGAAACCTGTGGTTCTTTTGGAGCAAGGACGTCTTCTTCTTCACTATTTCCAAATACACCAGCCATTTTTTATTTTAAAATATAATTGAAATAAAAGAATAATTCACAAGTTGGTCGTATTTACGATAAAATAAAAAAATGATCAAACAATACTACAATAACAAACACATTGACAAAACTTGTTGTCATGACAACAAGTTATCAAAAAAATGTCAGTGTTATCATAAGTATATTTTCTTAATTATAGGTTAAGACATTTTACTGCTGCAGAAGTGTTATTAAAAACTGAATAAATGTTATAACTGGAAAGTTATTTTTTGATTTGTAGTTTTGCTTACTAGAAATATTGTAAAATTCTTTTTTTAACATCTATATATAAATACGTGAAGCAAAAACTGGATCCCTTTTGACGAAAATTACGCAGAGGATCGTGGAACTTGTCATACTTATAGTTTATACAGAGGAGTGTAAATGCTAATATTTTTTTAAATAATACATAAAATATATATTAAATTAATAAAATAAATGTTTTACATTCTACCATGGTTTTACATCGATGTTTATACAAAGCGACATATATGTCACTACGCAATGCGTTATTAACGCATCTACGGGGACACTAGTATATATAATACCAGCTTATATTTTTTGCCATTTTAGTCATAAAGGAGTTGGTGAAAATAAAACACGACGTATTTTATTAGGTTTTTTTATTACTTAATTTACTTTTTGCTGTTAAGGATGATACCATCGTATTTCTGTTGGAACCACTTCATGGCGTCTTCCTTTGTCAAACGGTGTTGGAAACCAACCTTACCAGTCTTGCGTCGCCTGTGGGCTACATTGAATCCTGAAAATAAAACCAAGACATGTTATTAAGCAGATAAAAACCAAAAATCATTAAAAATTGAAACAAGCTAATTTACGATTTTTCTTCACAGTTACTAGCGTAGCAATTAACATTTATTAAATTAAATGACATATATAGAAAAATATATAATATATCAATATTTACAATTGGATAGCATCAGTAATATTATGAAAAGAATTCAATTAACTTTGTGATACAAATTTTAAAAACTCGAGACACTAAGTCATAAAATGTATATTTTTAAAAATATGTTCCTTAAACTTTATAGAAAATAATCATATAATTATTTTCCTGTTGAGCTAAGTTTATTTTCGCACATAATTTACAGAGTGAAAATTTAATATTTTTGCTCTTGAACAAATGTGCTGTAACATTTATATATTTTGATAAATTAAAAGCTTGAAAATAATGAAATTATTGCATAGAAACAATTAATTTCAATGACAAGAAATTAAATCCAATATATAAAATCGAAAACAAAACTGCGTATATAAACGACATTATATGTTCCTTATATGTTTTCTCTGTACTATGTTATACATTTATAAATAATTATAACAAATATTTATTTATGAATTTTACTATACAAATAATTGAAAAGCTTAAAAAAATAATTCATATTCTAAACAAATTATATCTTACCTGGCCTTCCAAGCACGACGTAGAAATCAAGACCATAGATACCAATGGAAGGATCATACTTGATACCTAAATCAATGTGTTCTTGGATACCAAAACCAAAGTTGCCAGTTGCTGAGAAGTTGTCACGTCTCAATTCATATTCCCTGACCTAAAATAAACACAAACCTAAATGTTAATAGGAGCATCCAAACATTTTTTTTATCAAAATACATTATACAATTCAAAATAGTATTCAATTAAACACTTAAAATGTAATTTCTCCGAGTATTCTGAGCAGTAAAGTAAAAGTGGCCAGAAGTTGCAAATGGAAATGTTATTTTAGCACAGAATTACAAAGAAAAAACTATAAAAAGTTATCTCTTGAACAATTTGTGCAATATGAAAATTACAAAAACAAATATAATGACTATTTATTATACAATAAATACAGTACATAAAAAATTCAAATTATACAAATTTTATGATGTTTTACGGTTGCTTAAATATATTTTCTTTTCTTGAAATAAGAAAATCAAAGTCTACACTTGGTACTTAATATAATTTTAATGCTTAAAATACTTGTGAACAAATATGTAATGTATGTAATCCCTAACACAAAATAGTAAAATATATAATTGTAAATATAAAATAATAACAACTATAACATAAACTGAAAATAAACAAAGAACAGATTTCAAAATATACATACTTTTAATCCCCTCTCAAGGATTTCTTCAGCCTTTGCTCCACGGACAGTGCAGTGGACAGCAATCTTTTCGTTACGACGGATACCAAAGGATCTGACGGTATAACGAGCCTTGGAAAACACAGGCTGTTGACCAGTAAGCTGTTCCAACACCTTAAAATTGAATTATTTTATAGTCAAAAAAATGTTTTTCAATTTAATTTTTATCATATTATTAACTTTAAACAAATATATAATTTTCAATTAAATATGTAATTTTTCTGAGTATTCTAAGCAGTAATATAAAAGTACCTAGAAGTTGCAATTCAAAATAATACTTTTGCATGAATTTATGTAGAAAACACTATATAATCGTGCTTCGTAAACAAATTCATGCTTTAAAATAACAATACAAGTAATTTATTCGAAGAGGTAGTATTTATTGATCTTATGTAGATGTGCAACCTGACACATAAACGAATAACCTAAAATTTCAATGTCCCCCAGAACAAAATACAGTGAACAATGGAAATACGAGTGCAGCAATATAAGAAACATTAAATTTTACCTTAGCAGCACGTGTCAATCTGTCACCAGATTCGCCGACACAGATGTTCAGACATAATTTCCTGATGTGCAAATTCCGCATAACATTTTTGGAATGGTCTTTGGGAACCTTCTTTTCTTTCTTGTCCTTTTTAAGGGCAGGATTTGCAGGCGGTGGTACACGCTGAAAACCATCATATCGATAATTAAAAGCACATATTTAAAATAAAGTGAACACAGTACCCATTGGGTGAAAATAACACTGGTAAATGGAAATTATGCGCGAGTAGTGAAAAATAAACACTAGTCATTGACAATAGTAACACAATTTAGTTTAATTTTAGTTAAAAAAACATTAATAATGTATATTTTTCCCTGATTATAATCGATAATATTTGCGGACACATATAAAACACCTACCGCCATGATTAGGAAATTTTAAAAGAAACTAAATGTCAATATTTTCCACCATAGACTACGTGTGAAACATAGACAGTGAATATTTTTTTTACTAGCAACTTCATTTTAATAAAGAAATGATTAAAATAATAATATTATTTAATTTTATTTAAAAACTAATATTAAAATATAAAATTTGACGATGATGAGTGGCAGGAAATACTACAAGAGTTATTTTTATTATTATAAAAGTTTTCATAAATAAAAAAAACACTCCTTATTTCGTTTTCATTAACGTTCACGTTTCACTTTAAAATTAGTTATTAATTAATATAATTTATAGACCTTAAGTCTTTTGGTGAAATTAGACATTCAAATATATTATTTATATTTATCAATATACGTAACTAGTTTTGATTTTTGAAACATATATTTTACACTTACAGTAAATTTTGTAGTTACTAATATTATTTTTAATTTGTAATCTTATATTTTTTCATTACTCTATATTAAAAAAGCTCGAAAGCTCTAAATTATAAGTCGACTATAACGTGTGTAATATCAGCCCCAGCTCTTTTTACCGTGTCAATACCTAATTATTACCTAATTTAACATTCATACATATATTAAAACTTACACGTGAAAGATTAAATAATGAGTTAAACGCTTACTAGAAGTTTAGCATTATGTTTTTAAAATAAACAGAAAGTATAAAGATACAAAAATAACATACATACATAAATAACAAAAATATTGCTTCTTTGTAAGCTAACTTAGGTGTTTGAAATTTAAGTAGGCGCTTAATTCTAGCGGTGTTTTTTTAAATGTCGGACTTAAAAAACAAATAGGAATTAAAAGATGATTTTGTTATATATCGCTAAGCTAATGTAGTTTCATAGGTACCCTTTATTCCGAACTGAAATATTATCCGAACATTAATGTGAGTTCTGAACTCCGACTAATATTATTAAAAATGATCACAACACAATTTTTCGTTATAACTCAAGATTATCATTATTTTAATTATTATGTATCTCGTTACAGGTTCTCGGGTTCAAAGTAACCCGGTCCTTTGGAAGGCTTGCGTGGGGACACAGGTCCAACACGTAGAGGCCCATTTGAGACAACAATATTTTTTAATCTGACGCATTGACTAATTAATTATTATTATTATAATATAAATACATTAACAACTAATTCACAATACTGTGAAATTACTTAAAGAACTGGTTTCAATTAATTGTTATTACATCGGCATTCCTATTTATTCAAACAAACTTAAACTTACCGAAATCATCTCAATGTGAACCTTATATGTAATAAGTTTTGAAAGAAAATTGAATAATAAAATCCTAACACTTTTTGTAGTTGGTGTAGAGGTAAAGCAATTGAGGGCTCCCGTGTTGTACTATGTTATATGAACATAATATGTGTAATATTGTTTTTTTTTATAAAGATTATTTCTAGACTTATATCGCAAATACTGTAACACCAAATACGTAAGCTTTTATAAGTCACTAAATATAATTCGTTTTTACTAATTTATAAATCCTATTTTTTTGATAATATGAAATGTAATAAATATTTTACTCGATTAATATAAATATAATTTATCACATATTCGTACTTTTGTTTCAAAATCATTTCTTTCCGTCGCGTAGGGTACACACTACCTATTAACAAATACATATATTATCTTTTAATAAATGTATTTCATTAATGAAATGTACTACTTACTATTAAAATGAGTAATAATTAACATTTATTGATATAAGTAACAATTCTAAGTATTATAATTTCTTCCACCTCTTTTTCCATATGATTTCCATAAGGTTAAAATAAATCTATAAAGATTGATGAAACTTGATAAAAATAGGTATAGAAAATTAATTAAGTGAATGCTATAGAATATGTAAATTTAATATTTTTTGTAGGCTTTAATATTTATCCATTTTGTAATTACCGAGGGGAGTTGACCTTCTTCGCTTACATTGAAAAAGATACCCTTTAGTTGCGCAACCACATGCCGCTTTTTTTAACCGGTCGTAGATAGTCACACCGTTACACGTCGCCAATTGAAATTGATACTTGATATAAATATTTCCTTGTGGTATTTGAAGCAGTATATTGCGTGAAGGGGTTACGCGGCCACATCCAATAGGAGGTGTTTTCCATTAAATTATAGTATTAATCGTAATATATGTAAAAAAATTAAAAGTAGAAATACCCTCTAATTATATTTGAGGTATCTAACCTACTAGCTTTAAGATTACGTTAAGTAATAGTAATAAATATATTTTTATTGCTACTACCTCCGATATTTTTAAAAAAATATAATTTTTTAGTGTGTAATCAACGTTTCTTATATGTATCTAAGCGTTTAATAGTGTATTTTAAGCATTAAGATATAATAAAATAGAAAATATATGCAGGTGTTTTCAAGAAAGATTTAGTCCAACTGGAATTTTGTTTGTGAATAACGAAAAATACTTTAATGAACAAATGGATGAAGCTCAAAGACCGAAATCATCTTGTATTGATTCTGTAAAATATAGTAGATGGCATTGTTCAGTATGTGATATTTTCACTAATTCCTATATTCAACTCAATCAACATTTAGAGGGAATTGGACACCGGCACAAAGTGATGGCACGATACAATAACAAAAACAATAACATACGTGACGAACAGAAAACCAACATTCATTTTTATATGTTTGCTTTTATACAAGTTGTTATAATATCGTTCATAACTTTTTATATTGTCATCACTTTTATTAATTAATGAGTAATCATTAAAATTATCATAAGTAATGGCTATTATCGGTGCCTTAAATTTCGCGCCACAATTTTAATTGGCGGAGAAGTCGTCCCCAAGCGTTCACGGCTTCTATGCGCACGAACGAACGCGCAGAACAATGAGGTAGCAGCCATTTTATGTCGGTGCCTAAGAAAAACATAATTCGAATGGCCAATCTTAACGAAATTGTGTAATTAGTGCTCTAATTTATGTGTTTCTGTACACGCCACTATTATTAGGTGTTTCTTTGCTTATGTGAGTAGAAACAAGGTTTTGCTATATATAAAGATAGACTATAAGCGTAATGAAACTTATCATTTTGCATTCATGTGAAATAATGATTATTGTAATATTATTATGTCGTTCCCTCCATAAAGTACAAATTACAAGTGTTTATTTCGAGTGCAAGTATTTATTTGCGAGCGTTGTTTGTGTTTACATTTCTTAAGTAGGCGATTGATCGTATCGCAAAAATGCATTCTGCATATTTAGGCATGAGATATGACATAACTTTCCTTACTAATAGCAATTTACAGCTTTGTAGACTAGTTTTTGTTTACATTACAATTGTAGTGATCATTAATTACGCTTCTCATAACAACCGGCGTCGCGCAGCCTCGGCTTAAAGTTGGGGACAAAATTCAATAACGAATTGGCCATTTTATTGATGGCAGGGGGGGAAAGCTGGGTGGAGACGGTCGGTAAGCTTCGGCCATTTAATTTTTACTCATTTAACACTTTTTCCTATGTTTTGTTTACATTCCGTGTTCAAATGACTAACTTTGCACATCCATATAAACAAAACTCAATATATTATAATGTATACTTACATATGGCGTTTAGATAAGCGCGCATATCGGTACTTATAAGGAATATAAACACAACCTCACACTGTTCCTATATCATATTATAGTATTCAGTCAATGCCCTATGTGTACTATTTAATTTCATTAAAGTTCAAATATAAGTGGACATTAATCTAAGATGTAACATTCAGATTGGATATCTTATTGGATTAAAATGGATACATTACTTTTTAATAAAGTAAAATATGTAAACAAAATATAATTAATTACAACTTCATTTGTTTCTTTTTTTTTATCAGTAATTAATTGTTTTTTTTTTTTTTTGAGAATAACTTTTATTATATGTATGTCAGAGAGGCATTACTTCTTTATGTTATGTTGAAAATTTTTTTTATTATATTTTGTGTAATAAAATTTATTTTGCATTATTGTTGTTACTTTTTTGTATCATACTAATGTTATTTTAGTATTAATTGCAAGATGTAAAGGTATTGTGGATTTATTTATATATAGTATTTAAAAATCTTTTTTAACTGCTATCGAAACTTCCATATGTACAATAAGTATCATTTTGAAATTGCAATTAAACTCAATAATTATTAAAAAAAAGAAAGCACAAGATTTCAAGAGTCCTATTATGTTCTTACTTAAGAGCTTATCACAGTATCACTTTTTACTTTTACTTCAGAATAAAAAGCCTAGTGTATATTTATTGACAGTTACTTTTTAGAAAATATTATCATTTTGAAATTGATTTTCATCATAACATGGTTGATTCATGTGGTTTGAAATAATTCTATGAAATCCCTTTTATTTTTGTTTTCTTTTAAAAATGACAAATAACTAATGAATGGGTCATTAGAAGATATGATTTAACATTATAAGAATTGTATTTTGACATCATAGAAATATGCTAAATGATCGCTCATGCTTTTACACTTTTTCCATTTAAATTTATTTTTTCCTTTTTTAGTGAATTTTATTTTAAATCTAAAGAATTTCAAAATGAATTACATCATAGATTTTCAATATTAGTTAATAAGATATAGATAAGTGTGCATAATTTTTTGATTCTAGTAAGAAAAGTTTAAAAGTTAAATTATTGAGCAGGTGGCAGTTGATGATGGGGGTGCAAGAAGCAATTCGCCATTAGTTTCCCGGCACATTGGGGCGTGGGCGTCGGGGGTGTGGCACGGGGCGTGGGGGTCCCCGTGCCGCCCCCCGGCGACCTACTCGCCACAATTTCTATGTTTGAACAACAGATCAAAGCAGAGCCTATGAGGTGAGAAATTGTCTACCTTGCAAGGGTAAAAAAAAATAAATGTAAATTGATAAAAAGAGACTTTAAATATTCTAAAATGGTATATTTCTTTCAGCTTTTACCCACATCCCCATGTAAACACTGGCCCCCCTACAATAATCCGTTCAGATACAAACCATGGTATTATTAACATGAACCAACACCATCCACAAGAAGATTCAAAAGATAGTCTAATAGTACAACACCAAGTACAACATCAACAGGAGCTGCTGGAACAGCACCAACAACATGAAGAGTTAAACGATGATGAGGTTGATAATGTTAGTCTTTATTTATATGTACCAATAATAAATTATTTAAATTTAGCAATGTATCATCTAAAATTCATAAAATTTCAAATTTTAGTTAAGTTTCAAAGGCATGGAAGATGAAGGAGTTGAAATGGATATGGATGGCCGTGGCTGTTCTCAGGTAAATTCACCACCGCCTCATATTTTATTTTAATTTGTAAATTTTAAACATTTTAACATAACTAACAACTTCTGGCAGGGTATGGGGGTTGACATGGGATCAGTTCAAACTAAAATGGAAATATCAAATGGTGGTCAAGTACCAAGATCCAAACCACAGGCCTGTAAGGTATGTCCTTAAAATATTTAAAAAAAGACTTAGCTTTTTATTTGCCAAGTTTATTGTATATAGTTTAACTTATAACATAATATTTACAGGTCTGTGGAAAAGTCCTTTCATCTGCCTCATCTTACTATGTGCACATGAAGTTGCACTCGGGAAATAAGCCCTTTCAATGCACGGTTAGTACATTGATGTCAATATACATATAAAAGAAACTAAATATAATTTATGTACTTGTTACTGTTTCTTAATTATTTAACAAAATGAAATGATATACATTACGCTGTTTATCAAATTCTGAGTATAAGAAGTTGTATTATTTTTTCCATATTGATTTTTGTATATTTTTTTTATACTTCAGCCATTATTATTATATATTTATTACTAACCACCATCATCAAATTAAAGTATCTAACATAATGTTAGAAAAATTGCTATATTTTAAAATTTTCAATAACCTAACTTAATTAAAATATATATATATATATATTTGCTACTTGTCAATTGTACATAATATATAAATTTAGCTTAATATTAGGTCATTTTGTATGGTGTGACAGGTGTGCGACGCAGCGTTCTGCCGCAAGCCGTACCTCGAGGTACACATGCGCACGCACACCGGCGAGCGCCCCTTCCAATGCGACCTCTGCCTTAAACGCTTCACCCAAAAGTCAAGTCTCAATACGCACAAACGTGTACACACCGGTAAGTAATTGTTATTATACAAACTTTGTATTTGTGTTTATATGACATTGCTGGTCAGGGTACTATTAATGTGGTCTGATTTTGTGTATAAATGAAATTAAAATTAGTTGTACATATTTTAAAAGGAAAAGAGCTACAATCAAAATAAATTACATAAATATATTTGGACATTTTAACATGACATTATACACTATAGATCATGGTATATTTTTTTTTTAGTTCTTTATAACATAATGACCAGCAATGTTGTTTCTCTAATGATCTAAACCTATATTCACATGAGGCAGATTTTATAAGTAAACTCATAACCTAAGTACATTGAGTCATAGCCAATAAGTTTGCACTGTAAATGTCTGATTAATTTTGAACCATCTACCCTTGTGATTAGGTCAATTTTAGCGTGTGAATATTAGCACATAAGATCAATGTCTAGTATTGTTAGCCTGTCAGATTTATTTAAGTACCATTTTCTTGACTCATTGATCTCATGTTGCTGTTAATGTAATTTCCATAGGTTTAATTACATTTTATGTTTAAAATGATATATATTGTTTTAGTATTTTCCTAAATTATTTCCATAATAGTGACTAATATTTTTTCATTAATAAATTATGAAATAACATTTGTAAGGATGGAGGTTTTTATGGAAGTTACATTATATATAAAGTTTTTTATGTAATATAAAAATATATGATATAAACAAAACCGACGCTCCCATGTAATAATACCATGAGGGGATTGTTTTTTTATTGTTAACTAAATTTTTATATTTTTCGAACAAGTCAACCTCCTCCTGTTTCGATACCGGTGTATTTAATAGAAAAACTTTTAATTTGTCATTTGGTTGTTCATTTTTCAATATAGTATATATTCGTATATATTTTTTACTTCTTTTGCCGCCCTGATATTAAATTTTATTTTATTACTCTTTATATGTACGATTCATACTTTGACTCATATTTTATGCCTTCTACAACGTTTATACTTTTTATAAATATTTATTTACATGCTTTATTTAGTAAAAAAAAACTTAAAAATTTTATTTATTTTTGAATTTACTTTATGCAGGATTTAAAACAATTATTTTACGTTACTGTAGATATGTATTTTAAAGTATTAAAAGCACATGGCCTCTGGACAATATGTTTATTATATATCTATCAATTATATACACATCCTATATTTTGTTGTTATGCACTATGTATGAATTATACAAATGATCTTAACGAAGTTACGACACTGGTGCGAGTCACAGTTCGCTTACGGCAAAACTGACAACACATATGCTTAACATAAACCTGTGAATAGTTTTTGAGTTGTGTCACGTTATATTTACTTCTGAAATAAAATCAGGGCGTGAGGAAGATGTCGATGAGAGGTAAACAGGGGGAGGTACGGAATTCACTCTGGGCTCTGGGCTTTCCATTTTTTTAAACAGGAGTCCATTGTGGATTCCTAACAGTGTTGCCAGGTTGTAAATGTATTTCAGAATTACACTTTAGGAAGTAACATAAAGTTTTACATTTTATAATAAATTTTCGTTAGTATTTGAGCTACATAAACAATTTGAAAATTGAGGCCAAAATTTACAAATAAAACAATCCAAAGACTAAAATTACAAAATAAAATGTTTGTTTTATGTCACCTGGCAACACTTAAGTGTAAGGTGGCTTGAATAGTATCTCGGATTGTCGCCTCGCTTTTAGATGAGCACATGCGGGCTCTGATGGTGAAGGAGCGTCCCTACAAGTGTGAGCTCTGTCAGATGCGCTTCACGCAGAGCTCCAGCCTCAACAGACACAAGAAAATACATACGGGTGGGTCCCCGCCCTAATATTACTTCAACTTTCATTCAATATCACGCTCTCTTAGTATTTTTAATTATCGATAGCTTTGATTTTACTTAAAAATACTTTTTTCTTATGGCGTTGTTTATTTATTATAAAAGAAATTATTATTAGATGTAGTCGAACTACATGTAGCAAAAATAAGTTTGGGGAATATGTCATAATCAGCTTATATGTCTCAGTAATAAAACGAGCTCTGCCTTACCGACCTCCCCCTGGGTGTATGTATGAGTGTACAGTGAGATCAGTTTACAAAAATAAAAAGCTTGAAAGAGTGCAGTGATGCTATATCGAAAATCGTATAACGTTATAGAGGAGCACAGACGAGCCCTGTTAGAGAAAGTGCGGCCGTACCAGTGCCACATCTGTTTTATGCGCTTCACTCAGAAGTCCAGCCTGGGCCGACATGGAAAAATACACACCGGTAGGCATTTTGCCCTAAACTCCTTAAGTAGTCAATGAATTATATAATTAGAGCTCACGTACATTAGGCACTGTCACCGCCGAGTGCGTCGAAGGCAGTTTTGTAGCTGAATTTTGTTAATATTTCTAGAGGAGCACATCCAATCGCTGATCAACAAAGTGCGCCCCTATCAATGCGACATCTGTGACAAGCGGTTCACGCAGAAGTCCAGCCTTGGCACTCATAAACGTATACACACCGGTGGGTCCCTTGATATCTTTTATGTTCATACGGTCTCCGAGTCACAATATATATCCCATATTCTATTTTGAATTGTTATCTCTGTTGTGGCTTTGACACCCTTTTTGTGAATAGTTTAAGGGCTCCCGTATACAATCTTTGAAGTAACAG
>JAKGSA010000474.1:26458-43886 GCA_033558755.1 Philaethria dido
GCCGCCACTATTTTACATACCGATGTTAGTTACTATGTATACTTAGAGAGTAATCATTATAAACTATATATTTAATTACGTAATCGTCAGTGTTATGAGTTGTACTTCCCGATCTCTACATATTTTTTGAACCGTAGAAAAGACTGATCGCCGAATGATCCACGACTTGGAACATGAATACTCACGAGAATTTTTTGGCAAAATTAAATAAGTATTTATTTTTGAGACGTCGGAGCGGTCGTGGTTCGGACCTCCCGGTGGGAGTGGTCGCGTATTGGGTTAGAGAAATCGTACATATCCTTGTCCCGAGCAGGCGGGGAGCAGCGTCGTAGCGCGCGTAGCTACGTAACATTTAGTTGTATGGTATGGTTAGATTTACGCGTACTTCCGCTTTGCCGACTTATTGCGTTGCTTACGTCATAATCTTACGAGAGTACAGCCTAAGGATTTTAACTTTTTTTTATATACTGAGAGCTATTTCTAAGTCACTGATTTTTTACACTTCGTAGTTTTTAAAGAATTATGGCTCTAAGCCGAACTCGACGTTTTGGAGTATTTTACATACCTTTGATTCCGATTTTATTGAAAAGTCGATGAGCAAAAATCATGGCATGATTTTTTTACCAGCGGTCATTTAGTCATAGCTCTACAGAGTTTTATTGACCAATATTTTTAACTACAGCTGTTTTTTCTTTTATTGTTAAAATTTTTAGGCTAGTTTATATTTTATTAAATAAGTTAGATTTGTTAACTGTGGTGTATTACATTGCACGTGAATATGATATCACCCTTACAGCCTCTTGCACGACATGTCGTTTCTTTAGTCTGAATGTATTGTGATAAATTTATTATTATTATTATTAGTTTAATATTAAGCGGCTGATAACACTTAACACCGACTAGTGATAAACACTAAGCGATTATCCTATCGGGCAACTGACACGTTGGTACTTTCTATATTTTATATTGTTATTTTTTCCTATTAATGTATACGTTTTTAGGCGTTTTTTAAATTTTATTATACGTGGATCTCCAAGACTGACTCTATGTCACACTATTACTGTAGTTGATTTACGTGTTATCAACACCTTAAATATAATTCTTATTATATTTTATTCTTAATATTGTTTATCGTTAATTCTTTGAGAGTATACAATTATTCAACAGTGAAGAGACTGTAAGGGCATTATGTAGTCAGCATTATGTATATGCTTTAATGTGATTTTTTAAATGTACTCTTTATTATATAATAGTATCATCAATCGATATAATTAGCGAACTAACAAAGCGATTTTTAATTTTTTTTTTTAAGTTCATAGTGATTTATATTGAGATCAAAATAAATACAGAGTTTATTTAATTTTATGGAAAATATACATTGTAAAATTATTAGTACTCTTTTTGAAGAGATCTATTAAAAGAAACTATATGAATGCAAAATAACAAGTCACGATTCTTTTAGAGGTCGCCATGTAGTCGAGAAAAATAAACGTGCCATGATATTTGTGGCTATACATATTGTTTAATTTATGCATCCCTTCCCTAGTTTTAAATAGTTTATCAAAAATACCATTTTATAAATATACTAGTAATATACTAACATTTGAATCTGAAAAACCTTTAATCTATAAAACATTTATTTTGAACGTAGCAGGATTAGAACCTGCGCCTCTTGAATCTCGTCTGTCTAAGAAGTGTGGGTGCGAATTCTCCTACGTTCTTTTTTTTATATAGTTCAAAATATTATTTTTATACAGTAAAAATTAAAATTCAAAAAATATTAAAAATTTAAAATTATTTTTCCATAAAATTTAAAAACAAACATTTGTTTTTGCTACAAAAAATTAAAAGAAGTTATTTAAAAAGCATTTATTAATACTCAAAACTAAAAAAAAACTAGCTTACACTAGCAGTCTACTACAATTTCCTCCTTTACCACATTCGCATCACCGGCCGGAGCCATCGTGTTATCAATAATAGGCGCCGGACTTTTATAGTATTTATTACTAGCATGATGTTCTTTCAAATATTCTCCTCCCATCTCATAGTATTCTTCCTTTGAAATACACCAATTTTCGAATTCATTGCTTCCAGCGAAATCTCTAGCACCATACCAAGCATCGAGCATGGGGTTCTTAGACATAACAACTTTATGTGTCGATTGGAATGGACGCATTTCTAATAGTTCTCTTTCTAATCTTTCTTTTAGGCCTGAAATAAAGCAAAGTAATTTGTATTAAATTGACAAATATATTAGAAATTTCTATTGAATTATTTGAAGAAATGTTTTTACCTGGGAATTGAGAGCAACCACCCGTTAAAAATACATTATTTGCTAAAAGCAACTGATCTTCCTCACTGAAGTGCTTAAATACATACTCCATAGTTTCCGCTAAACCCGCTTCCAGATTACCCATCATCGACGGTTGAAATATTAGTTCTGGAGCTCTAGAATAAATTTAGAAAATCATTACAAGAATTGATACTACCACTGTCAATTCTTTAATAAAACATTATATATTTTTATTAAGCTTCACGGGATTGCGGGATACAGCCCGCACATAGCAGGGTAGGCAGTGGGAAACAGAGAAACTAGTGTTAAGACACTCCGTTCTCTTTTAACATTTCCGTTACCCACTTTCCGCCGAATTGAGGCGTTGCGTGCTGAGTGGCGGAACTCAACGCGGCGCTGTGCTTGTCACCAGAGAGAGGAAATGAAAATGCTAAATATTATTTACATAAATACATTATCGAATTTGAGATGTAACTCGTTAGGTGGCGGAACTCACCGCCGTGCTGTCTAATAGCGAAAGTGAAAATAATAAATGTCCATAAGGACGCTAAAGTACCTACCTGTAAGGTTCAATGGCCAAGTGTAATTGGTGCTGATGGTGATGGGGTTGAGGCGGCTCGTGTTCGCGCAGTACTTCCTCTAATTCTACGAGACGTTCGCCATCAGCTTCTGAATCCGAATCGGCTTCTCTGCTTATACTGTTTAAAGAAACAACAACTACTTATATTTCTTATTTATACGAATAACAGCAATATTTTGATTAATTTGTTGTGAAATACAGGTATGAAATCTTATTATATAAAGTAAGTATAATTTAGTTTTGTAATATACGTTAAATATTAAATGAAAAATCTTATTGAAGGTAAGATGTTGGGTTACAATAATATATGTAATTAATGATAATTATTTCGTTGTTTCTATTTAAATACATTAAAATTGTGTATTACACAACAGAATTTTAAAAAATGTAATAGAAATGTATTTGTATAATATGGGTTACCTCTTATAGACGTCCCAGTCGGAGTCCCTGTACCCGAAGTCGTCCCCGGCGGCGGCGAGGCGCGAGATGGCGCGCATGCGCTCGGCCGCCGCCGCCGTGCGACGCTTCACCATGGCGGCGCGGCGAGCGCGGCGCGCCTCCCGTCGGGCGACCACCTCTCTGTACTGTAGTGGACATAGACATACAGCACTATTGAACATTTATAAAAATTGTGACCATTAATTATAAAAATATTAAACTGCATATTACTATGCTCAATTTTTGAAAACAATAGACTGACCATCAGAGTCATGACCTCAAAACTAAGTAAATTATGTATATTTTAAAAACTACATTAGTATCTTTTTTAGTAAAATTAAAGTGTGAAATATTTTTTTATTAGTTATCCTAACAAGCTGTAATATGTAGTTGTGACAATTACAAGCCAATATAATGTAATTATTATTATAGCAAAATCCTAAACCATAGTATAAAGTTATATAAAGATACTATTAAAGTATCCATAGTTAATTTTCAAGATGATAGCCATCTAAGAATCAAATATATTTTATGACGGAATAAGAGCATCTATTTCATGAATATAACTTTAGTTCTGTTGTTGAGTATTTAATGCCTGAGTATAAAAACATACCTTAGCACGGGTTTCATTAAGCCACACTTGAAACGCTTCAGGGTCGGTGGGCGGTTGGAAGCGGCCAGTAGGGCGAGGCTCCACCGGCTCCTCCGCATTGGCCGCCGCAGCTATTCTTTGCTTGTTTTTATCTATTTTCATATTTAAGTTTGCTATTTGCCTCTGTTTATATAAAATATGAATTTATGAATGAGAGATCGATGAAAGAAAACATAAATAGAAAGTAAAATGTTTAATAAACGATTTTATTGTACTGTTATATATTTTGATAATATATGTAATATTTTATTATAGACAGATATGGACATTAAAAAGACAAGCAATTATACTTGTCTCTGAATTTATTTTTTTACTACTAATCACTACAGTACAAGCATACAATGTATCAGTTATAACTCTTCTTATAAGAAAACATATTTCTAAATTTGTTTCAAACACAATAAAATACTCAACCTGTAGATCACCAAAATTCTTTATCTCAAAACCTTTTATTGCTTCATTGAACTCTTCAGTGTCACCATCTTCTATTAATTCCTGCAAATTACAACAACTATGTTATTAAAAATCTTTAATTTTTTACTTTATGATTTATTTACTGACTCTAGTATTATTTATAGTAATAAAGCAATTTTTAAAACGTACCTGCAATGCAAGCAATTGATTTAATTGTTCTTCATCTTCTGCAAGCCTTTCTTCTCTCTTTCTTGCATTTATTTCTAAGAGTCTCCGAGCCATTTCCTTTTTCCTTTCTTTTTGTTGTTCAGCTAAATATAAAAAAAATAATAATATATAGTTATTCTCCCACTTACATATTGCAGAATTGCTAACAGTTGAATACTCTTATTGAATTATTAACAGTTTCTACAGTAAACTAGATTTATGTTTCTGCTATGGATGGAAAATCTCTTTAATTAAAAAGCTGTTTGATGCAATGTCTAAAATTTATTTAATAATATCTGTATCACAATTAGTCAAAATAATAAGTAAAATTATTATTCACAATAATATGTGAAATTTCCGAATATATTTTCAACTTATTAAATAATAATATAAATACATTTTTTTTTTCATTTCCTGGGTTTGGTAGCAAGGCAAAGCGCGGCGTTGAGTTCACTCAACACGCAATGCCTCAATTTGGCGGAAAGTGGGGAACGGAATTGTTGTAAGAGAACGGAGTGTCTTAACACTAGGTTCTCAGGTTTCCTCTGTGTACCCTGCTATAAGTGAAATACAGCGTGAAGTTAAAAAAAAAAAATATTTTTTTTGTAAAAATAATAACCTGTAAGACCAGAAGAACTTGTTGATTGCACAAATGGCAACTGCACTCTTTTTACATTAGCTTCATAATAATCTGGATTTGCCCACTTCCTTATCTCTTCTTGATAATCTAGGGCTATAGAACTGTGTTCATGTAAAATTTCCTCTATTCTTGACATAGTTATTGCATTTACATGTACTGGATATTTTAACTGCAACAGCTTGTGCATGTAGCATACTATTTCACTACCACCTAGAATTGTAATTTAAATTTTATTTTATTTATTTAAATATGTTTTGTAAAATTAAATATTTATTAGTTATTACACAAAATTTTTACAAATTATCTATGTGTTTCAATAAACAGCTATGTTACTGAAAAAAAAAAAATCTATTCAATAGTTTTTGTGTAAAAACTGACAAACATTCTTTCTCCCATCATCTCCATCTTTTCACTTGTAATATAGCAAAATGAATATTATTTAAAGTAAATAAATATATGTTGTCAAATTATATTGTTATAATTAAGAAATTACACTTACCAAGCAATATAAATAAGTAAATATTAAACACAAAACATGTAAAAATATAATTTCTAATAGTTACAAAATTGAATTGTTAATTAACTTTACAATAAAATCTATATAATAAATATAATGGGTACCTAAATTGATTCTTCTTGCATGTTCAGCTATTACTTGTCCTCTAATGACAGGTATGATATGAATTGTGTGGTATCCACAATTAACTATAAGTGCAGTGTTTCCTATGTTGTTCTTATACAGACTGAAAAGTGAGTCTATACCATAACTTACAGCTGGAATACCATAACCCTCAAAAAGTAGCTCAGACATTACTAAAAAAATATTTAAAATTTATCGTAACACTTTTACAACATTGCTCATTGTCTTTGAATAATTTATATAAACTTAAAATATGGAGATATTCTAAATATTCTTATAAATGTAATATACTTACATTGTCTGCTATAGTTGGGTGTAACAAACGCCTCAGTCATAACTATTGGATGTGGAACACTTCCTTCACTATCAATTCCCAAGTGAGAAAATATATAATCACATACTTGCTCCTGAACTTCAAAATGTGTAACTACATTCTTATCAAATTGAGTTTTAAGTTGGAATCTAAAATGTGTCAGCAACAGTAATAGTTAACATTTTTCATAAAGTATTAAATAAATATGATAATTATTATTTGAAGCCTTATTGATGTCAAGCATACCTCACAGCTTCAATATTAATTATATCATTTCCTATTTGAATTGGTGGCGTAACTGGAGGTTCGGCATCCTTTTTACATCGATCTTTTCTAGGTCTAGCTATTAAGTTCTTAAATGTTAAGAATGGCTCATCATGTATTGACCATCCTACTCTACATTGATAGGAACCTGGTAAGCATATCATAGAACATGAAGTTGTACCTATAAAATGTTGTTTAATAAGACGCTTAATTTATTACTTACCATTATCAATGACTAAAGGAATGTGTCCAAATTTTACTGTAGGCCCATATTCATGAATGATATCTGGCACTGTTTTGTAATCTTTAAGCACTAATACATCTTCCATGTTTTCTAGTTCCATTTTAAGTAATTTTGTATCGTTAATAAAAAATAAATTTATAATTTGTTGTGACTTTTGAAACTGCTTCCATATAACCTAATGTCACGTTGACATTTGAAGATTCAGGTTATGTGTATGTCAAAATGACTAACCGTTCAAAAGTCTCAATTTTTAAAGACATTAAAAACTTAAAATTATTACAGTACTAACTTTTATATTTCTTACTTGACTTTTAATTTTAACTCCTTAGCACGAAGTCTCAACGGTTCTTAATCACAACACGTTTTTAAAATTCTAAGATTATTTTCGTTTCTCCTATAAATAAAATTCTATTTTTATAAACTATTCTATTCTCTTCACTTAGGCTCAAATTCTCTACTACTCCTACAAATATCAGTTTCATTTTGGTTCTATTTAAAAAAGTTTTTATTGGGGGTAAAATAACTACAATGACAGGACAAGAGGCACGGGAAGCTACATACAAAAGAAAAGCTACACATAAGTAATACTCATGAAGTTTATTTACTGATGGATCAAGTATACAGTACACACTTCAAATCGCTACCATTTCTACGTTTATAAATATAATATAGAATTTAATAAGGATTATATTTATTTCAATTTATGTAACAATAATAAATCTTATAGGAATGTGCTTTTTCAAATTTAAAAACAATTTGTATCATATGTAAAGTTGGTATGACATAACTTGTATCTTCAAAATAAATAACTTTAAAACTCTTAAATACATGTTACATACTGTAGTATTAGCATAACAGATAAGTTACAATTAATTTAAATTTTCTTAGTGTTTTAACACCAGATTTTATTTATTTAATTATTGCAGCATTTAAATTGTTTCACAGTGTAACATTATTTACAATATTGTAATACTCAAGGACGAATGGCAAATTAATATCGCTACTTAACTGCAATAGTTAATAGAAGACAACAATAACAATTTTATAACGCATTTATAACATATTAAGCTTTAGCTCCAACGGCGGTGCCTCCAGCTTGCTTATCAATTTGTTCCTTTTCCAATTGCTTGCCAAGATATTCCCTGTAAAAAAGACATAATAAAATTATATCACATAGAAAATAATTCATTTAGTAAAAGCAGTTATTTCTTATAAAACTTTACATAATTTAGTAATTAAATATAAATAGTTCATAGTAGTTTTCTATATTATTAAGATTGCTTTATTTCATTGAAAAATATTAGGGTTTTCGGTATAGATATTTAACTATTTCAGAATTTACAATAATATGCACGTAAATAATTTAATAATTAAACGAAATTAAAATAATTTCTACAAACCAGTTGTGGACCATAAGTTTCTGTACTGCAAGCAGGGCCTCGTAGCGCACGTTGGGATCTTCATGGCTTAGCAAATACATTACGCGTTGCTTACCGCCGAGTTGCTCAATAATGCTGTTAAAAAAACATCTAAAGTTTAATACTAGTAATATTTAAAAAGTATAAACAGTAATCTAGTTTTCACCATGTTGTGTGACAATTCAATTCACAATTCCAAACCATATTTGTCTTCTCTTCTCTTTGAATAATATTAACAAATTGATAAGACTATAATTACAGTCTTATCCGATTCCCATTCGGGAGAATAATTACTCTTTCTTTTCATTTCCCCAAGTACAAAAAGGAATGTTTCCTCGGAGCTCGTTTCCCTCTAACTACCCTACTATAATGCAAAAAGCTGGAAACTAAAAAAAACTTCACCATGTTGTAAGTTATAATTTTTTTTTTCTTCAGCAATAAAATTTCCAAAGCATACTCACTGCTTTCCACGCGGGTAATGGCGGACGTATTCCCCGACGTCGTAGCAGGCGACGGCGAGCACGACGGGGTCGCGGCTCTTCTCCAGCAGATGCACGAGAGTGCGCAACAGTTCCTGACCGCGCTCGTTGAGGCGGGCTGCATTCTCACGCCAGAATTTAGCCGATTTGTGCACGGGGGACCATTCCAGGCTGAAATGAAAATTACATAAATATTTGTGATAATTATATTAATATTTGGTTGTGGGCTCGATTCACACTCGGGGATTCCCCGAATATATTCAAAATAAATTTAAAATAGTCGCTATCGTCGCATCGTATCGACATTACGATACATGACGATACATTATTTTTTAATTCGATTCGATAATCGATATTCGGGCGGAGAGTGGTAAACGGACACTACTTATTCTCTGACTGAAGAATCTTTTAAAAAAATCACATGATTTATAAAAAAGCTATCAGCAGACTAAAGAAGACTAAAAATATAAATATAACTTATAAATTAAGTTTTAGCTCTATTTGATCATATTATTGTCAATCCTATCCAACCTCCAGAAATTTGAATTTCGAGACATTTTTAAAATGATAATACTGGCTTAGTTTAATCTAAGCGAATCTTATAATATTCTTAGTTTAATAGTAACAAATCATCTATCCGCATATCCGTAATACTACATAATCTGTACTTATTTACGTAACGCAAACTGAGAAGATAGATAATAAAATAAAAAAATAAAAAAAAGAAAAGAAAAGTCCCGCTGAGTTTCTTGCGCCGGTTCTTCTCAGGTCTGAGGCATTAAATTTAGTAAACCGGTGGTAAATTATTTGACTTTTAAAAAATAAAGCTTGTAACTTCTTATTTTGAATAAAATTATTTGACTTTGACTTTGATACGTTATCAGGTGAATAAAGTTATTTATACTGTAACTCTATCTGAATCGTCAACATTGTTGATATTTCTTTGATGTGTTCGATCAATTTCCTGAATGACATAATTCTTCTTTTTAATTAACATTACTCTTAATAGACCAAATATAATACTACTTTTATGTAAATATAATTTCAATTTATAGACAGTAATAAAATCGCTTCAACTTGAATGCATGTTTTAATTGGTGACTAATTTATCTTAAATTTGCTTCTGTGTAGTCAATAATCTGTTTTTGTTCAGTCAATTTTTTTACAGCTTAACGCTTTATCCAGCATTGCAAGAAAGACAAAGAGCATCTAATGTAAATAATACACGAATTTTTAAACACTTTTTTCAATATTAACAAAGATTTAGTCTATGACTTTCAGTCAAATAAAAGTGAACTCAATTAATTAAAAAAAATCTATAACATACCGTCCACTCTTAACTTCAGTGGCATATTGATCAAACGAGCTAAGGTCTTGTACGGAAGCTTGTAGACGTTCATTGAGGAAGTCCACGTCGTTCATGATGTCTTCATCGTCGGAGCGTTTTTGTTCCAGGATGGATAGTTGTTTCAGCACCTTGCATTGCACCATTGCGATGCAATGCTCCTTTGCAACCTTAAGGTGTAATAAAAAAGGATAAACTATATTTTATTGTCTGTATTTATTAATATAAATTATTTTAATTTTTATTATATGTAACAATAGAATAATATATATTTATACACTTTGTTTACAGTTGTCATTGAAAGTTTTTCTGATAAGTAATTATTATAAACCAAAGTTATAAAAATGTAAAGAAATGTCTTATATGTGTAATAAAAACAACTTTAAATATGATGACCAAAAACAAATCAGGATCAGATCACAAAAACAGAATTCCAACTTTTACTACTTTTTAAAATGGAAATTCTACAAAAAAAACTAATATAGTAATATAGAAGTTGCAACTAATAAATAAAAATTTTGACGTAGCTCGATAACAATATAGCCTAATTGAGCGTTTGGACGAATTCCAAGAAACGTGGATACAAATATTGTTATATTAATTTTTTATACATTTTTTAATATTCTTCAAAATTCTAACCTGTTGGTCCTCTGGTTTCTCGATCAAGTTGCGGAAGACGGCCAACACGATGCGGGTGACCTTCTCTTTAACGGAGTCACTCAGGATATCAGCTAAAATGGGAATGGCGTTGAACTTGTTCATCTTCTCAGCGAGCAGCGAATTGAACGTTAGCACCCACAGGCAGAACACTAGCTGGTATTGAACCTAGGAATTAGTAATAAAACAGTTTACCAAAATATTTAGAAGCCCAATTAGTTCTATAATCGAAATCAAAATTCTTATTTAATATTATAAGTCTAGAATTTCTTTTAATTTTTCAAGTACACAATATGAAAAAAATTAAGAATGATATTAAGATACTTATATCAAACATACCAATATAATATAAACCTCTTGACAATTCACTCATAGCTATCACAACCATACTTAAAAACGAGAGTTTTTCGCATAGATGTCAGTCGAATCGGCGATATCTGGCTTAAAATAAAAGTTACTAAACTATCAAATCAATTAAACACCTGGAAGTTGACCCTCGAAGCGAGAATAGACAGCAAAGTAGAAATGCCATCGACCGAGAGGAATGCGAAGCGGTATTCATCCACACGCAGCATCATTTGCAGGCAACGCGCTACCGATTGGATATAGTCGTTGGTCTGTGAAAAAATATCTTAAATGTTTTACAATTCATAAGTTTATATTTTTTTTAATAGTAACGTCTGTTTTAAAATTATACAACCATAAAAAAATTATATTTTTTATAATAATAAGTATTTACTTAATTTAAAATTCAATTAATTTCAAAATTATAGTGCGTAAATAAGACGTTTCATTTCATAGAAAATATCCTAATATAACATAAAATGTTTTAAAAGCATTTCGCGTTATTTAAAATACATAATAATCATTTTGGCAGTCGTTAGCAGCGTACTTATAAAAGTTCCTATGCATTTATTAGTGTAATATTCAGAAGCGCTTTTGGACATCCCGCTATATTTAAGCCAATATTTTATTTATTGTGCATATATTATTAGGTGTTTTGGTTAGTGAAAGCATGCAAAATTTTACAAAAGTAGGTACCTTCGTCGTTCGAATAAAGTTCATTAACCAAAGGACTCCTGTAAAAGTGAGCAATTTGAAAATGCAACTTTATTCTTATACATTAGTGACAAATTTGATTTAGTATCACTATAATAAACTAAGACACGGAGATTAGACACATTCCACATTACTGAACAACATTGAGGTGTTGCCCACAGGGAATACCTTATGCAGGCCGGGTGGGTAGTCCTCATGCGACTTAAGATTGTCAAAAGAGTTGTAAAGGCTCGAATATTTTTCCTGATTATCCTTGTCTGCTGTGTGTTTCTCTTTGTGTTGTTTTGTATGTTTATCGGAGAAATGTTGTTTTTCGTGTTCCAACATAACCTGCTCAGCATGCTCTAACTCAGCAGACACTTTCTCCGCCTTACCAGAAAACAAACCTCTGAGTGTGGTCAGAGCCCCATACCATGATGCTTGGATGATGATGTTCAAAATTGAATTAGGAGTACATCCAAATAGGAGAAATAATGGCTTAGTTTCACTTGTAATTTTATATGTATATGTAATATGGAAATATATAGATAATATAAATTGTACATAACTATATAATTACATTAGCACAGAAAATACTAACACTAGTTTGAAGAATTATGAAATATTACTACAATCTACTTTGAAAAGTTTCAAACACTTGATCTACCAGACTACATACCAATGCAAAGTAAAGAAAATACCCTGCCTAGTAATAATTAACTAATAGTCATATACAATTAAATAAACAGTCAGTTCAAATGTTCTAGAACATACACATTATGCCAGGGATAGTCATCCCTACTATGCTACAAGTTTCTTAGATATAATGGTATAATTACAAGCTTGTAGGTGGTTCACCGCTACACTTTGCCAAATATTATTGAAATTAATTAAATAAATAAACTAAGTTAACTCTATATGTATAGTATATTTTAATATTATATTAGGAAGTCTATATTTTTAAATTCCTCCTTCCTCCTAAAAATACCCCAATTAAATTGAGTGGCAGAATATGTCTGCTTTTTGGGATTTCTTTACTGTCTTAATTTTTTTTAGAAAATACTTTACATTACTTAATTGCACAGTGTAATTTAGGGGTTACTAGTTTTTTTGTGTACAATTTAACATGCAACCTTTAATAAAACATGCAAAAAAATCAACAGAAATAAAATATTGCTCTACATATTCCAACTACATTGTTAAGTTATTTTTTACACAGTTACATGTCATAAATAAAACCAATGCAAGTTATAAGTTCAAAAATTGTAAATAAAATATTATAAAAAATGTTAATATCATTCAAGTAAGCATCAAAAAATCATGCTTAAATCATAATATTATGTTAAATAAGAATAAATAGACAAATGAAATCATTGAATCCTTTAACATTTAAAATACTTACATTCATCTTGAGCTGGTCCTTCAACCAGGAGAGGTAGAAGTGCAAATCACTCTTTTCCATAAGCTGTGGGTGCCAGCATGCTAGTTTGGCAATAATACGAGCAGTCATGTGTTGAACAAACTCATCCTGACGGTTAAGCAAATTCAAGAAGGGCTGCCAAACATTACCATGTTTGGCATTACGGAATATTTTCACACGAGACTTGTCTTCCTAAAATTGTTAACAAATAATTGATATTAGAATATTAAGACATACAATTTGAAAAAGCACCTTTGCTTACATGTACCTATATATATTATTTTTTAAAACATACAAAAAAGGAGTCTTTAAAAAAAAATATTTTTTACCGAAAGGATATCGTCGATCAACACAAGAACATATTGGATGGTGTTATCTTTGCTAATATGAGTAAGCAAGTTAAGGAATACATCAGCACAGCCATCTGGATTTTTATCAGGTAAGTCTTTCTGTCCGCGTTGATCCAAATTCACAATGAAGTCGTGATCACGTTGAGTTATCATTTGCGATCTGTTAATATAAAATTAAATATTAAATACGTACAAAGTACAATTTTCATAATTCCAATTAAATCAATACTTACTGCAAATAAGACTGCCAGTTTATCTGGCTTTGACGAATTTCACTTGCTCTAATTTGTAAAACACTTGTAGCGGCGATCATATCTGTGAAAGTATTGAAATACAAAATTTTATAAAGTTTTATACAATGTTCAATTATGATACATAAAATACATATCTTAAATTTATACATATACGAACCTATTTTCTCATCACCAAGTGTGGGGATTAGTTTGCTAACGTTCTCTTCATTGATGTTAGCCATTTTGGCTTTAAAAATTGACGAAAAAGACACTCACAATAAGATAATTTTTGAAGAGAAATATTCGTGAGAAAAAGAAAATTAGTAGACAGATACCTCAGCTGAGAGGTCTTGTGACTATTCGATGTGAAGTTAGCTTTATATTATCTAATGTATTTCTTACCTTCTCTAATGTAGACCTTTTTTGCTGAAAACAAAAGAGATAGCAATATAAATTCTATGAATGTCAGTACTGTTTTACACAGTTTAGCCAATATTATCAAATAAGGTATGTCAAAATGTTAGAATACATTAACTGTGATCCAAATAAGAAAGATATTTCAAACTTTTCAATTTTATCTCGATGATGAAAAAATTAAACTTACTAGAAAATAAGTCTACTGTAATTAATAAATTTTCATAGTAAGAAGCGGTAAGTAACGTAGGGCACAATAAGGTTTGGACAATGATTAAAAAATCTTTTACGGTACAATGATTGGTGCTAATAGTTTCCGAAGCAGTATGAATAATTTTATTTTAAAAAATATTATTTTCACGTTCATAATTTATTTGATAAAAGCTATTGTAGAAATATTTAAAAATATAGTAGTAAAAGCTTAAATAAAAAACTTTGTGGTTAAAAATGCGTACAAAAATATGATTTAACTTTTGTCCATTAAAATAGTTAGACGTTAATTTCAGAACTAAGACGCAAGAGGTTTTTGATTTTCTCTTTTTCCCAAAAATACATCCCTATGTAGGAAAAGCAACGCCATCTACTTTTATTTTATGGATACTTTTGACATATTGAGGTTACTTCTATAGTCCCTTATCTTTAAAACAATGTCACTTGTCAAATGTTAAGCAAAATTTAAGGAACCTTATTGTTAAGTTTTGCTATTAGTTTGTCTACGAGCGTCGACCTTATTACGCTCAAAATATGAAAGCGAGCAAGGATCTATATTATCATATTTCTGTGCTACTTTTATTTTAAAAGAATATATTGTCCTAATCAAAACAAGGCACTTTCAAACCAATAAGTGGGTTACAAAAATACATAAACATCACGGTGAAAACAGCAATATTTATAGAAATACAAGTAAAATAATGAAGAAATATTTAAATAAATCTATTTGAAAAGTACAACATTCAGTAAATTTTTAAAATAAAGTACTCACGATTAAACTTTTCAGCATCAGCTTCACGTTTCGGCTTAGCTTCCATGGTTCGTAATTTATATTATTTAATATATTATGCTTTGTATACTCTAAAATTTTGTATCATGATTCATTATATCTTATTTTTGTATAAGTAGTTGACTTTTTGTGTTACAGATTAATAATTTGAGCTTGGACTTGTGACACATTCTGCTAAAAATAAATTTTGGGAACCAGCCAGTTCTTTTGTCATGGCTAGTTTGCAAGAAGACTATCAATTTGAAAATCATAATGAGAATGCTACAAAATCATTGTCTATGGAAGCAGAATCGTTACATTTACCATTAGATGGGTCAATGTGCATGATGTTTACAGGTCATTATAATGGAATAGGTGTAGAGATTAGATCTTTGGATGAGATGACTTTATTACACCATATGGGTTGTTTTGGCAAAGGATCTGCTTCTAGATCAAAGCCAAAGGTAATAAAAAATAATGATAGTCCTCATATAATGCGTAAAAGACAATTTTTGAAAAGAAACTATTGGTATAAAAGATTTGGAAAATCAGAAAAATCTACTTTTTCTGATAATTTCTTTAAAGAAATAGATAATCTTACCAAAAAGATAGTGAATGACACCAAAAACCAGGTAGGAAAAGATATAATTGATTTAGTGTCAAGTGATGAAAATGAGAGTGAAGAAAATGATCATTGTAATGACAAAAATGAATTTAATTTATCTGGAGAGCAAAACATAGTAGTTTTAGTACCCAATAGTGATTCAGAGGATGATAATTATTTTGCTAACATGAAACCAAAATGTTGTATTAACAAAATAATTTTACAAGAAAAATTAATGTTAACTTTAGAAGAGGCTTTCTTTTTGCTCTATGGACTAGGATGTTTACAAGTAGTAGATAGTAAGGATCAATGTTTGAATATAGATGATTGCTGGAAAACTTTCAGTGACAGTAGTTGTAGGTTTGTTGAAAAGTATGTTGTATATCATTACTATAGATCAAAAGGATATGTTGTAAAACCAGGCATAAAATTTGGAGGAGATTATTGTAAGATATGTTTTTAATTATTTTATTATAATAAATTCTTAATCTTAAGATAAATATATATGATTTTGTTTACAGTGCTTTATAGAGATGGCCCTGGAATTAACCATGCAGATTACATAGTTGTAATAAATTTTGGGGAAGATAGTTTTAATTGGATATCTATTCTTGGACATGTGAGAATGGCCACAACAACTGTAAAGGTGAAACTAAAATTGTGTTTAACCCATATATATTGTTTATAACAAAAAATATTATTTATAAACTTATTGTAAATTTTTAGGAGGTTATGATAGCAGAAGTAATTAAACCAATAGGAGGACATACAAAACTACCACAAAATCTATCTGAATATAGGGTACGAGAATTTGTGTTAACAAGAAAATTCCCTATAGTAATAAATGGTGGAGAAGACTAAAACATAATTTATTTTTCTGATTATTTTTTATACTATCTGCTAGAAACAATTGTATATAAATTAAGCTCTTTTTGTTGGTTTTTTAATTCCTGTCCTTCTATATTCACTTCTTTCATGTAAATATTCTTCAGTGCATAATTGCTTAAATTCTTCATTTTGATACCATTCTGCTAGACATGACTTCATTATAGAGTTTTCATTCCTACATTTAAATACCATGAACACTGATGATTCTTTGCAACAATTATGAAAATCTGCAACTTCTTGTACACATTTTTCGGTTTTAGCTTTTTCACGAATGATTTTCGGTATAACGACTTCGGCTTCTACTTTCCTTAAACTTGTATCATCAGGGTCTCCTAAAATTATAATTGAAAAAATTAGAGCTAGAATTTTAAATTTATATAGTACTTGATTTTTTACATTTACCTAAGCCATGAGGACCGTCGGAGAACTTTTTTGGTAAGACAGATGTTGCGGACATCCTTAAAAGAACATTTACGATAAATACAAAATACTATTTTTCAACAATTAATACAGAAATGTAATTATTACTCGCATTTGTACAACTATATGAAACTATAGCAAACTAGATAATATTATGTCACATGTCATTAAATATCAAAGGTAACTGACATTGACAACTGATAACACATTGTAGATAAAATAGAGGAAAAAATAGGTAGATGATTAAGGTACAATGTTCCTATTTCGTCAATAATGTCATATGAAGGATATATATCCTTGAACAAGTTTTCTAAACTAAAGTCTTATACTGAAAAGGATATAATAAAATGTAAATTTAAAAAAATATATTACATGATATTAGTTTTTATATTTTTAAGTTGTCGTTTCAACTTTAAATTTTCAAGTGTTTATCTGACATTCGGAAACATGATGCAGAGATCAATTATCTTCTATCTATATTTGAATTATTTGAGAGCA
>JAKGSA010000475.1:0-27711 GCA_033558755.1 Philaethria dido
ATAGTGGTCGCGAGCCAGACGGAGGACGAACCTCCTACCACCAAAAAAAAATCTGTATTACTGTTACATAACACTGTACTTAAAAATTTTTTTCTAAAAAAAAACCACTTGCTTAGAGGCAAAAAGGCAAGTCATTTGATTTTTATTATCAAGTAATTCTAAATTAGATCTGTGTCTAGATACAATAAAAAGTCGCGTAACTGATATGAAAAAATATAATTTGTGAGATCAATGAAGCATATATTTTAGCTAGTTTCGGTTTTCAATCTCCATTATAAAATGTTTAGCCCAACAATTACATGTCAACATAGAAAGTGACATTTCCAAGGAAATAACATCGTGGGTTAGTGTAATTTAATTTAAAACGGTACTTTATTCGTTTTATGTGTCAATAGAGCACTTTCGATACGTTACGTTTTTTTAGGTTTTACCAAAGATTGACTTTTATTGATATCTTAGATTGCAAAGTAACTTATTAGAATTGCATTGCTGTTACGGTTACGTAAGCTATCGTTTTTCCAAATTATTCAATCTCTTTACAAAGTATGCGGACTAAGATTCCACTGCATCTAAATTAGTAAGTATAATTACACTAAGTATTTGTCTTAATTTGAATGTAAGAAACAATTACTTCTACATGCATAATAAAAGTTCAACTGTCTACCTCTTTTTTAGTAAGTAATTAAAAAAAGGAATAAAAGCTTTAATAAAATTGCATCCTAGCATCTAAGTCTGCATACATTAGTGTCAAGTGGGTATCGAATTTGACAAGTTGTGCTAGTATCTAAATTAATTTTTAATAACACAGGTTGCTCTACATAAAATACTTATATTTATATAAGTTCTTCCATATGTTACTATCGGAATCTGCCACACACTATGCTATGGCCATATTAGACATTTTTCTATGAGACATTTTTTTAAAAAGTAAAATTCTACTTGCTTTTGCTCTGTTTTTAAAATCATATAAATAGCCCAACATCTCGCTAATAATATGATAAAAGCTTGGCCGTCTCAGAGCAAAGAAACAATGAGATTGTTCTGATCATGTGACTTAACCCTAGTCAGTCTTAATTTTATAATTAAATAGCATAAGTTTTTATCTTAACATAACTATCTGCCATATTTTGTGAAGTAAAAAAATGTATTGAAATACTTTATTTCCGCCAAAAATCATTTTCTGCCAAGATACGTCATATCTCAGCATTGCGTTATTACTGGCACAATCACAATTTTTTGTCCAAAACGACTTAGTTTTCACTAGGAAAAACATATGTAACATAAATAATCACAAAATCACCTCTTCTGGGGTCTGGTTACCTCGAGATTTCACAAAATGTTCTTTGACAGTTTAAATATACGAACAAAAACTAAAATCGTGTAAATTTTTTTTATAATACATAATAAAATACGAGTACAGTAAGATAACAAGCGAATCATATTTTTCAGTGAGTTATCTGAGCGCACGCCACTCTAACATTACGAGGCAGATCGGCACGCGTCGGCGTATCACGTCACGATGCGCCTAGTGAAAACGCATTCAATTAAGTAACTGTCTCGTATCTTTACGAGCTTTTGTATTCTTATTATATTAGTTTATATATATATTTTTAATATCGCTAGCTTTTATTTTAATGATCACATTTTGAACAATTATATATTTAGTATCAACTTTAGTTCAATTGGGAATCGAACCCATAACCGTCAAGTAAAGGCACATGTACATTGTAATAAAATTAAATATTAATTATTAAAAAAAAACATGATATCTTCGTCTTTGCGTATACAGGGCGTGAAGGACATTTAGTAGGCTCATGAGTTTATATAAGGAAAAATATCATAAAGTTCATATAATCACATAAATATAGTATGAAATAAAAAAAAATTGATAAATCAGCCTCAATAAGTCTCAAATAACATAAAAAAGCGATGAATTCTTATTGACATGAAAAAGTTTTAGAAAAAGCTAGAAATACCACATGTAAACAAGTAGTTTATTTTTTTCTGCAAGAATTTCGCACAAACAATCATAACTCAATAGGGTTTTTGAATAAATGTTTTTATAGTGTATGATCCGGGAACGACGAAAACCAGCTTTGTCAATATTAGGAAGTAATTAAATCACCTTTACGAGTCTAATTAAATATCTGCTTTGTGTGTCGATGAGTCAATTTCTTTTTGCTTGTATATTGTTAATGAGCGTTTCTTTGAATGCAGTATTGGTATTTATTACGTATGTTGCTGCTTAAGTGTAATATTGGTTTTTACGCAAAATTACTGTAATAAACTATATGTGTAAAGTACGCGTTGCTATAGAAACTTGTATGTTTTTATATATATATATTTTTTTAACTTCACGCTGTATCCTACAAATAGCAGGGTAGGCTGAGGGAACCTGAGAATCTAGTGTTAAGACACTCTGTTCTCAACAATTTCGTTCCCCACTTTCCGCCAGATTGAGGCATTGCGTGCTGAGTGGCGGAACTCAACGCCGCGCTTTGCCTTGTTACCAAACCCAGAAAATGAAAATACTTCATTTCCTGTTTACAGTCGCACGTTTGTACCTCTGCGCCACGATATGCGTTTTGGCGTAACTATATATACCAAGCACTTGATAGTTTGTCTATGTAATATTTATTTGATTATTTTAATGTATTTATATGTTTTATTTCTAAACATTATTACATAAATATTTTCTGCATTCTTTTACTATAATATAAACTCAAATTGTACTAAATTTAATATTTCTTCGTCCACGTAATTTTCATAAAATACACTCAGAGACACTTTACATACTCGTATATAAATTATAAGCAAGTATTAAGAATTAAAAATAGCTTAAGGACTTATATTGACAAGTTCTACTGTAGTCTATTCTAGGCCGCGACAAAAAAAGAGCATAAAATTAATTTACATATTGTTAGACACAGACTTTTAAAAATGTAGCCTTTAGTTAAAAATTGTAAATTACTGTCATTTTCTCAATACAACAAATGATTTACTCGATTAATAGATTATTTAATATTAAAAAAAAATAATAATAAGGACAACTTTTAAAATGTTACATTTTTAAATATCACCAAAGGCAATCATTATTTCTGTATAACAACCAATCAATCGTAGGTAGGTGTGTGTGTTTTGATGTTATCACATGTTACACATTGAGTAAATGTCACATAAAGTATTATTTTATTACTTATACAAGTAATATGATATTAATAATGAGGCCTCTTGGCGCAAGGCACAAGCGTGCGACTGTTGCGTTTAGCTACAGGATGAGGGTTCGATTCCCACTCCAAGAAATGAAAATATTAAAAAAAATTTATTATTTTCATTTCCTAGTTTTAGTAACAATACAAAGCGCGGCGTTGAGTTTCGCCACTCAGCACGCGATGCTTCAATTTCGGCGGAAAGTGGGGAATGGAAATGTTAAAAGAGAACAGTGTTTTAACACTAGGTTCTCTGGTTCCCTCTGCCTACCTTGCTACGTGCGGAATACACCGCGAAGCTAAAAAAAATATATTAATATATGGATCTATATAAAGCTTACTTACTGAGTGATTGTTTGACATATAATAAAACTTGGGGAGTGTAGAGTTGGGTTAGTGACTCTTCCAAGGGTACATTAAGAAGGAGTTCTCGAAATTATTACGGGGACGTAGGAAAGTGGGATTTTATTTTTTACAGTCGAAACTGCGACCTACTAAAATCTACGCAGCTGAAGTTAATCAACGGTTAGTCCATAAAATGTTACTTTTATTTAGTTAGTTTTGGAAATAGTCACTTAACTTATTAAACTTTATGTCGGGGTTCAATGCGTGTCCGGAACAGATATTTCTGTCAAAAAATTTTATAATCCATATTTAGATATTCACCTATTTAAAGTGTGATTACGTATGAGATTACTTATGAGATTATCACCATAGTCCTTACCCAAGTTTAAAAATGAATATATTTTTAATGTTTTAAAGGGTGCGTTACTTTTCCAACATAAATTTTATATTTATATAAATTAAATACATATATTTTATTTAAGACTAATTTATTCATAATATATAGTACAGAGTCCATTGCATTATATTATAACTAAATTGTGCATTTTATTAGTTGATGTAAGTTGGCCTTGAACCACGTGTTCTCATTTGCTGGCAATACCGGAACAATTTTTACCCAGAAACTCCTACGCTAGTATAAAGTATAAATAAATCGAAATATTTTAAACTATTAACTCCGTGCGACTTTGTGTATAAACCAACATCCAAATAAACGAGTATAAGCGGTTACATAACTGTTAAATCGAAATTTATATGTATTAAATAAGTACGTAAATACAAAACTGAAATTTCAAAGTTTAACTTCAACTTAAAATAGTTATAAATAATACATTTAAGCAATGGGAATTCAACAGTGGCTGTATTTTGATCCCTTATCGTGCTCTCATATTCTGACCTTACAGTTGCTAAACTTTAAGCGCGAATTCCCAGAATATTTTTTTAATGATAATTCTGTGTATCATTAAACGCGCGATATATAAACACCACACTGCAATAAATTGCTTTTATACATAAAGTGCTGACCAAATGTCATGAATGCAATCTTACTAAATACAGCTTTTATCTTTAAATTTTGATATCTGCAGAAAAAAGAGGAAAAACTAGTGATAAGCCAGTTAATTTAGACTTACCCACTATTCTTATAAAAATATCAGAATCCAATGCCGCATACAGGGAAAACGGATATATTTTTTATTCTATATATTTTTTATTCTATCCTTCCATAGGGATAGAATCCACAACTGCCTTGTGTACATCCCAGTTGTGTAGGTACATCCCAGTAACGTCATATTGACGTCAGTCGACTGATTAAGTTGACCTTCAAATCTGATTGAGGTAAAAATATCTCTCTTACTCAACGAAGATCGATGACAAAAAAGGATTTCCCTTATTATGCCACACAATAAATTAAATACTCACAAACAAACAAAAACAAAATTGGGAATTATATATTTAAATAGGCTTTTGCTATGTTCATTAAGCAAATAAATAAACGTATGTACTATAAATATGATATCATTGTTATGCCTTGACCATGCCTACGTATGCATGAGACAGCATTTACAAGTATCGTAAATAAGAACCAATAATAATATTAATTAATGTTCATATATTTATTTAGATACAGCTTGTTAGAACTTTTTCTTATAACATTAAATCAGAATTGTAAAAATCTTAGTAATTCATACATATTGCTGTAAATAGATATTATAATTTTTTAAAGCATTTTTACTGTAGTTTTCGAAATAAAGTCAAAAAAAGAGTCAAAAAAATCAATAAACAACAGTTCTAAAATTATATAACGTTGTTAAATGCTTTACATTTTTTTTTTAATTTATTCTATTTTATTCCAATCAAATTGGATGACTTTTATATTTTTTAAATCAATTATGAAGTAAAAATACCTAAAAATTCTTTGAGGTTTACATTATAATTGTCTAGTAAACGACAGTTGTCACTCTGCTATTGCTCCATAGTGCCAGCAATACATATAATGAAGAAAATTAAAAATACTCAATAGGTCTTATTTTACGTACTCTACTTTTTGTGCCTATCAATTCTTAACATTACGTCCATTACACAATAGTTACGTGCAAAAGTGTAATTATTATCAACGATCACCTTCCGTGTACGACAATAACAATGAAATCGATATTAAATCGAAAACGATCCAAACTAGATTTCGGTCATTCTTTTTTTTCACAAGCACGCCATTTGAGAGTGTCGTGCCTTGTGCCTACGTAAGGAAATGATGTAATGTCATAAGACCAATGTCCACATATTTTGAGGAAATACTACTAAAGTAAAAAAAAGCATAACTACGCTTGAGAATTTGCAATTAGGACGATACGCTTAAATATATTTTTTAAATTGTTTGAGCCAGCTAATTATCTGATAAAAAGAATTATTTTTACTTTCCTCCTCTAAAAGATGGATATGAGCTTTCTTCTTATAAACATTTTTAGAGGAAGAAATTTATATTAAGACATTATTTAAATTTATATATGTCGTATTTTTTATATCTCTTAGTTACAGAGCGATGTTTGTTTGTTCAAATACTACAATGAATATTTAGATTAATAATATAGATGATCCGTTGATACGGACACATAGTGCGGCTTTAGGTCTAATTATGCGGCCCCTAGTACACGCAACGATCTCTAGGTGAGCGAAAGCGAAACGGAACGAATTTTCACCAAAACTACAAACATCTATAAAAACGCTGTCAAATATTAATATTATTTGACAGTATTAAAGTGTTAAGTACTTATTAATTATCTTCCCATCTCATTTTGTAACACAAGTAACGAAAAGTTCAAATAGACGAGGGTCACAATATTAGGTTACATAGTCCAAAGAGGTAGATATCAGTTGCTCAATAGTTGGTACAATAGATTACAATTACAACGATGGTTATTGTTTCCAACATCGATCGGCCTCTGTTCGGCCTTCGAGACTGGCGCACGTTTTTTAACTATAGCTCTTATTAAAAGGAGCTGTTGGTTTTTTTAATTAAATGTTCTACTGATAACAATATCAAATTATATATTTAATAAGGCTATTTGAAGATATTATTATTTTGCAAGCATTTCTGTGAAAGCGTTTCAGGCAGTGACAAGTTATTTTTTGTCATGATGTTCTTTTTTATTTATAATATATAAAATAGATGCATATATGTCTTTTTTTAGCTTCACGCTGTATTCCGCATATAGCAGGGTAGGCAGAGGGAACTTGTGAACCTAGTGTTAAGACACTCCGTTCTCTTTTAACATTTCCGCTCTCCACTTTCCGCCGAATTGAGACATTGCGTGCTGAGTGGCGGAAATCAACGCGAGTTGCCATGTTACCAGAGCGAGGAAACGAAAATAATAAATATTACACTTTAATGTTCTGTTTGTTAATATTTGATTTTAATCGCCTCTGAGCACTCATATAAGATGTAACCTTATCTATTAGTAGTATTAGGCAGAGGGAACTTGAGAACCTAGTGTTAAGACACTACATATATGTAATTTTATTATTATTTTTTTTTTTTTTTATTGACGACGGACGGCAAACGAGCAGAAGGACCACCTGATGGTAAGTGGTTACCTTCGCCCATAGACATCTACAACACCAGAGATGTTGTAGATGCGTTGCCAACCTAGAGGATACTGATGGAAGGGGGGACAATGTAGTAGTCCACTATCAGAACCACCACATTTTGGGGAAAGGATGGGTGGGAAAGGGGAAAATCTGGCTTACATGCCATCGAACCGGAACACATCATTAGATATTTGGCGGTTCGTCTTTGACATGATAGTGGTCGCGAGCCAGTCGGAGGACGAACCTCCTACCACCTAACAACGATAAAAATAAATTTCTTATTATTTTGACTAGACAAAAAGATTTTGATTAAAAAGAAAAAACGCATACGTCTCTTCAGAATCGAACCGATGAATTAGGGTCGGTAATTTGTACTTGTTAAGGAATCGAACTTGCTGAACTAGGAATACACTGCGTTATTTATAATTAAAAAATATTTTTAAATATTATACTCCAATGAAACAATGAGTGGTAATAACAGCTCTAGATATAAACAATAGCCCGCTATCTATGATTAATTCTTTGATGTTGACAATCAATGTAGTACTTATCATTTTAATTGTTATCGTGGATCTAAATATTGTTTTATTAATTAATAATATACAATTACAATTTACAACATAACTTAAATAATTGAAATATATTTTATTTATTTTTGAAATAATAAGTTTCATAAAATTAATTTTAATTTAAAGGTTTTTTTTTTTATATTGATAAATTTAGATTCAGTATAGAGTCAGAAATTCTTATATGTAATAAAGTTTACACCCATATATATTTTTCTAATAAATAATTTCGTGACATTTCTTTTCTTATGGAAGTAAAGAATGAAAGATTTTCTTTTTTAATGTTCATATTTTACTTACTAGGGACATATGGTACCTTTTTAACTATTACACTCTATGAATATACAAATTTTATATTTTTTTCTGCATTTACCAGAACTAGACTTGTGTGATTACGTAGTTAGAGATAGAGAGTTCAGTATTTTATAATGTTACATTGCCAACTTGTTAAACTATATTAATAATTAATTAATTATTTTTAACTTAAGTATGGAAGGTTTTCATTACCTGCATTACATTTTTTTTAAAAGCTTTCATTATTTATACCATGTTTTAGTGAATAGTATACCATATCACGCACATAAATTTCCGGAAAATTAAATATCTTGTTTTTTAACCACAATTCTCTCATTAACTTTTTTATGGTGATGCTAATTGGCAACCACATAGTGGCAAAAATAAAAACCCAGTTTCCAGTAATCAGTTAAACAATGCGAATTAGTCTTTTCCCCGTATGCGGAAGAGTTTGTCTGGATTTTTAGTATGAACTTTACTAAATATTGGGATTTTACGCTCATATATGTAAAAATATATTTTTACCGTATTTTTACGTAATTATAAAAATAAAATTGTTATAATGGTGAGAAATAGCAATTATTAATAAATGTATTTAATAATTCTTAATTATACTAAATTATACCTTTGGTTCTTGAGGTTTGTATTATTATTGAAGTCCGTATTTTAATTTTATGAATATATTTTATTATTTATATATTATAATACATAGCGTAGGACTTTTATAGGCAGTCTCTATCTCATTTATCTTATATTAGGATAGTTTTAATAGATAAGTTAAGGACAAGTCTTGGATTATGCAGAACTCAAAAGCTGGTAAAACTTCACAGTGGTCGCTGGGGTATAGAATATAGCTAAAATTAATTATTTATTTGTCTGGAAGCGTTTATTTCTTCTTATGAGAAAACTTAAGTCAAGATTTGTTTGTACAGTCGACCCGCTATCCCCGTAATGGCCACGCGAACGGCATACCTAATGTAGGCGTGCTACATCTACATCTATTAAGATGTCATGTAAAAATTCTTTAAAAATGTAATAATAATTGTAACACTTTCGAAAACTTAATTGCGTATTTTTGACGATTATTACTTTTAGGAAGTTGAGTAACATCCTGTCAAACATTGCATAAAACGTGCTTCATTGAACAAGCAAATTTGCCAAGTTTATCGTTGAGTACTTCCTTTGTGATATTATTTGGCATACAAGCTCTAACTTACTTCTTATTTAGTCAATGCCGTACAACTGGAAACGAATTAGCGATCTCCGTAATAATAAGTGCGTTAATATGAGTAAATATTTCCATTTTCTTAGTTTATTGTAATAAATTATGTGTTAAGTAAGCTTTGTCATGTAAAAAACTGAGCACTTGACCATTTACCAATCTTTGAGCCTTCCACTTCAAACACAGATTCTTACTTCTGAAGGTTACCAAGGGAGTAATTTATCACTTGTTATCTGTACGGACGACGTCATATGTATAAGATGAATAAATTTATATTGAAATCAAATAAATTAGACGTGGAAGATAAATACAGTAGGTCTTAATAACTTAATTTGTTTTCATTACAACGTTAGGTAGAGGTTTAACTGTCTAAAATAAAAATCATTAAACTACAACTTACTGGTTTGATTGATTCGACCTTAATAACATAGATACTAACAGCTCACACAAAGGTATTATAATATTTAATTCGCGCATAACAAAAAAATAATAATATGTCCTCATGCGCGTGCGCACAACGTTCAGGTGATCGCGTAAGGGCAAATTTATAAAGATTTGCACATAGTTTAATTTCATATTGAATTAATTAAAGTTGCTTTATTTTTGAGAACAAGTGCCATCCGCGATACACAAATTTTCAAAATATATAAATAATTTATTTAGTCAAATAAACGATCTTATGGTAAATAAGAGCAAAAGTTAAAGTATACCTAAAAATAATGTGTTTCTAGGTAAAAGAGAAATAGACACCATCACATGCAATCTTATAGGTTCAACCACTGCCCGTGAAACATATTAGTCAGTTGTCGGACTAATATATGCTCTAGGATGTGCGGAAAATGGAGAATAGTATTATAATACCAATCTCTTTTATAAGTATATACTTTTAAAAATGCACATTTTAAAAATCATTCAATTTATAGATTACACAGCTTGTAATAGTTAGTCAAATTGCATAAATATGTTCACTGATCTGACGAAAACCGAAAACATAGAAAGATGATCTCAACCAACAAGATGTTAAGTTTTTTTTTTTTTTTTTAACTTCACGCTGTATCCCGCATATAGCGGGGTAGGCAGAGAACCTAGTGTTAAGACACTCCATTCTCTTTCAACATTTTCGTTCCCCATTTTCCGCTAAATTGAGGCATTGCGTGTTGAGTGGCGGAATTCAACGCCGCGCTTTGCCTTGTTACCAAACCCAAGAAATGAAACTACTAAATTTTACATTTCCTGGAGTGGGAATCGAACCCACAACCTGACGCGCTAACCATTGTGCCTCTGCGCCACGACAGGCGTTAAGTTTCTTTAAGTAAAACAACAGTTATCTTTATTATGAACATACCTTTACTGTGAAAAGTCGATTACGCCAGCCTCGGTCTCAATAACTCAAATTTGGCGACCTTGCTACCGATATATTTGTTCCACATCAAAGTAATCGTATGACATCCCGGTCAAAGATTAACAAGGCCGACCGGAAAAATCTGTAATGAGGCCTCGCTTATAATTAATATATAGACGATTCTAGTTTTAAGAGAATATAGGTATATAATACATAAATATATGGTATGTTGGTTTTTTTTACTATTTACTATTAAATAAATTGAAAATTAATTGAAAATTAGAACTTGTTTACATTACTTTATATTATTGCGGAAGTGTGCGGTCCTCAGAAGTTGTTTCATGTATTTACAAATTTATGTACTGTCTAAAAAATGTTTACATATATTTGCTTTTTCAAACTTTACAATTTTAAGAACTAAATGTTGACGTCTCATATTTTGAATCATTTTCTATCAATAGGAAATCATTTTATAATGATTTTGCTTTCTGTCTGTATAATTGTTATGATAATCTTAGCTTTTTACCAAACTGATATATTTTTAACCAATTTTTAATTTTTGTTCATTTTTAAATGTATTTTTATAGCTTCACGCTGTATCCCGCATATAGCAGTGTAGGCAGAGGGAACCAGAGAACCTAATGTTAAAACACTCCGTTCTCTTTAAACATATACGTTCCATACTCTTTAAATGTTTAATTTTTAAAATTTGTACATTTAAATATAACTTCTATGTATTGCTACGTTTTATTTATTAAGCCAGAAAACATTTTATTCAAAAATTACTATATCATTTTTCTATACATTCGCTCACTAATTAACTAATGAGTCATCTTAGACGAGAACTTATAAATTATATAGATTTTAAAATAAAAAAAAGTATATGAAGCACGTATTTAACATAATCCCTTAAAGTAAACACTGTATTAAAGTAAACCTGTGGTACAAATTATCGTAAAAAGTGACAGTGCAACTTATCAACTGCTAACTAGCCCAAATAAGTGGATTTCAAGATTTAAGTGCGTTTAATTATTGTGTTTTAACTGTAACGTTACGAAATACTGGAAGTGAACGTTGAAAGTCAAAGGGCACCAGAGCAATTTTTCAATACCTCATTTAAAAAATGTACTAGAAAATAAATTTACTTAACGGATACTTAAAATATCGCATGACAGGTTCTGCGCAAAAAGTAGGCTGTCAACATGTGTTCCGTATTTGTTTAAGATTTATGTGAATATCGGAAATTATTAATAATCACATATATTTTATTAATATATGTGACATTGTGTTTAGACAAGGACCTGTAATTTGTATCCTACCAACATAACAATAATTTTTCAAACTGGAGTATAGAACTCCATTGAAACAATGGACGACAAAAATAAAAAAAAAAAAACTTAACTTAATCCGTTTAGGACTTAGATATTTTTAAAATATTTTGAATATTCAGGTTAATATAAATTAATCTTAATATTCCCTATTAAAAATGTTCATTTAGTTTAATTGGAAACCACGCTTAAATTGTTTATGACACAAACGCTTGGTGACTTTCCTAAGGATCTCTAAGAATGTAAAAGCTCAAAAACCGTTAAATGTTATAAATAATTACAGTTTTCTCGACTGGAGCGAGGTCTTTTGATGACATTATGATTTTGTCAGTTTTAACACAATCCATTTTTAATATGTGAGTTTTGTGGTTTAATGATCTTTAAATTGACTGTTGGCAACGCCTACTGTTTAATTTCGTCTGATAAAGATCTTTCACAATGTCATAATGGAGTACATGAATTCCGATACATGTCATAAAGTCCGATTAACTTATTACTGAATTCATAAAGGGTGCCAATTTCACTGACATCATGAGGTAAACAATTATGTACTAAAATACGCCTAATAATTCTATCCTATTCCGCCATATGCTATCCCATTCCACCATCATGGCCATTAAAATATTATAAATAATTGTGGTTCTGTATAAAGTTCGTGTAATAGTTTCTCTTTCAGTTTTAAGAAACAAGAAAGCGAAGACAGTGTTTCTTGTATCAAAACTGTTTATAATATATTAATATATTTATCTAAATTAATTAAGATTTCAACATTCAATTAGCTGGAGCTGTCAGACAAATTTATTAAAACAACTTCCTGATATAACTTACAGGAAAACGGTATATAGTGATTTTTATCAGACATCTTTACTCCTCACTTTTTCGTAGAAGTTACCTTGTACTTGCGCATTCTAGGTATTTTTTACACCTTGATGGTTTGTTTGACAGAAGGAATGCCGCTAGGGCACCGGTCGTGGCCGGTCGCCTAAGAGCGTGACTTTAACCCACCTATTGCCCAATATAATAAGACCTGTAAAATTATTTTTAACCTCGCATTCAAGAAGTATACATAGCTCAATAATGAGTGGTTATGATAAAACCAGCCGTTGTCATCTCAATGCCGGCTTAACCACGAGGATCTGAATTCTTTTTGTGCGTATTTAATGGTAATTAATTGTTCAATGATAATATTCGTGTTTTGTCAATCGGGTCGAATTAGTGTCACTTTGTTCTGCAGATTAAACGGTGTCCACGTCTCAATGTAAATAGTAGACGTATCTAGATATATGGTAGGCGTGTAATAAGTCAATGACAGTATTCAGATCACCATAATAATTCGCTTATCTCGAGGATCAAGCACGTTACATAATAATTATATCAACCTGATGTCGCTCTCGAACTAGTATCACTTTCAGGCTAGTATCACTAGCAAGTGTATGCTGAAATCTTCAAAAGCTGTGAAAATATTTATAGATTAGTGTTCGACCCGATCCTCATCACTTGAATCAATTATACGTCTTTTTGGTATTTTTCTTGTGATTTCGATATGAATTCAATGAATGGCTATATACCATTTCGCTCTCAATAGATAAATATAAAAATACCGCTTAATATTTCCTATTTAAGTTATTTTGTAAAAATTTGATGCGGATCGACCCATTGCGATGTCATAAGCTTATCTCGTACCAATTTTAACGGAGATCGATTGGAGTGTCAAAATAAATTAAAAATATAGACAGATTAACTTTCACTTTTATCATGACGGTAATTTTATTTTCTACCAGTATTACTTAGAAGACTTAATGAAAGCAAAATTAGAGTTTGTATGGACTTGTGTTTATTTTTATGGATAGACATATGTATGTTGTAATTAATATAGTAACAGCTCAATCGTAGGAATGATAATGAGTATTTAAATTATTGACTGCTTGGATTTAAACGTTTCATTTTTGAGAGTAATAACTTTTTTGCGGCAGAAAATGTAAAAACATATTCGTTTTAGGCTCTTTTAGTATACGCTCTTCTTATATACTGTATCCCGCATATAGCAGGGTAGGCCCGAGAGGGAATCTGAGAACCTAGTATTAAGACACTCCATTCTCTTTCAACAATTCCGTTCCCCATTTTCGCCAGATTGAGGCATTGCGTGTTGAGTGGCAGAACTCAATGCCGCGCTTTTTGCCTTGTTACCAAACCCAGAAAATGAAAAAATTCATTTTCCTGGAATTGAGATCAGACCCACAACCTGTCAGCGTTTACAGTCGCGCGCTTATTGCCTCTGCGCCACGACAGGCGTTATATTGTATTGTCCTTAAGTTCTTTGCTTTTTTATTTATTAAGAACAAGAACCTGAGCAACGTTTCTTAAAAGCTCTACTTACTTAGTTCTTATAGTTTAGTTGATCTAATTAAGATTCTATTTTCATATAGTATAGCTAGTCTATTAAAATTCCACATCAATTTTCAAGATTTGTTAAGTATTTTACATGTCAATAGTAAATTATCGTCTAAAAGGTAACATTTGCTTAAAACAAATTCCTTTTAAGTAAATCCCACGTATTTACCTACGAAGATGTACACGTTAAAATATTGTTTTACTGTTTTTTGTTATATTATCTGTTACCCTTGGCTTCGTTTTGCGTGGCAAGTGGGAAGCAAGAACAAGGTTTTCAGCCTCTTAATTATTTTTTATTAATAAAATAGCGATGGTTCCCTGCAGTGTACACAGTAAAAGTTCAAAAAACACAATTTACAGGAGAGCCATTTAAAGAAGTTCGTATGATTGCTATTTTGCCATTTTCAAAGTCATTGAAACTTTTAATAAATACCTTGAATAATAACAAAATTACAGTATTGAAACCTGTAAATAACCTAGCTAAGGCTCTTGCAAAGTTGTGTTTTTACACTTGGCTGCCGGTGCGTACATAGGACCACCTATAACATGATGTCCTTCTCTGTGAAGAAAGACAAACAAGAACAAACAAAACACTTTCCCATTTTTAATAATGGTATGGATAAATAGATAGTTCAATTATCAACTAAGAGCATTTATTTTTATTAATGCACACTATTTAGCACAAACAAAATCAATGTTAAAATTTATATAATTTTAAAAACAGATTTATTGCTAGAACTGAGAAATCTCAAAATCAGTTCCATTGTAGACGTAAGCCACAATACGTAAAGTACATACCTTGGCGATTGTTTTTAATATTATTTTTTAAATTAATTTTAACAACATGAACTTCCTTTTACCTTTAGTAATCAGAAGACTTTATGTAAACTAAATTGCGCTTGCCTTCGCCCGCCCTGTAAAAAAGTAAGAGTAAAGGAGTGAGAAGTCACAAAGAAAAAAATGGTATTTTCTATTAAATAGAATAATAGTTAGTTCTAATTATATTCTATGGTATAATGAGATGTAACATGTAGACAAATATAACATAAAGTCATATTGATTATATTTTTACTTCTTTTGGCTCTTTAGAGAAACAATATACATTTTTGTGTACATAAATGTCCCTGTTGAGGACGGGATTGAAAATCTATTCCCCTCCGCCACTGGGCTCTGACCTGATCTGTTTTGATTTGTCTAAGCATCATTCCCCTCATTTGCACGCTAAAAGCTAATCTTAATGATTTATTCCTCTGAAATTGGCGAAATTGCATTAGCGATAGTAACACGACAATGAAGCGGTTTTTATGTTTTGACATAAATATTCTATACTTAGTCATTATTCAATTTTTTATAAAAAATATATGTCAAGATATGTTGAGGCTTGTCATTGCACAGAGACAACAACGACATAAATATGACAAGGTTATTGGGTTCCCTACAATTCCCACTCTAAGAAATAAAATATTAAAGAATATTAAGCATTTTCATTTGTTCGCTCTGGTAACAAGACAAGAAAGCGCAGCGTTACTTTCCACCACTCAGCACGCAATACCTAATTTTGGCGGAAGGTGGGTCACCGGAAATGTTAAAGAGAACAGAGTGTCATAACTAGGTTCTCTGGTTCCCTCTGGGTCTTAAATAATGTAATAAATATTTTTAATCTGCATACATACAATGACAAAGAAAAATTTTAAACTTAAAACTAATATAGACCATTCAATGAAAAAATACCATAGTATACAATAGTATATTTTTAATTAAATGTTCACTTATTCTACTTAACAAAAAACCAGTAAAATCATAGATTTGCTATTTTCCGACAATATTCAATTAAATAATATTTTGCAAGGACATTATATAAATCAATTGTAAACGTATGTAATAATATGGTAATATAACCTTCAGGCAAAGATCTTATCAATTAAAGTGTCCGTTATATAGCACGTGAAATATATTTATTATATCTAGGTATTCTACATGCCTGCCGTCACTATGATTATTCTTAACTTATTACAAATTAATTGATCATAAATGAATTGAAAGAAAAAAATTAAATGTCATTACACAGCACATGAATAACGGATGACAAACGAGCAGGACCACCCTGATGGTAAATGGTTGCAACTGAACATGGTTTACAACACCAGAGATGTTGTAGATGCATTTGTAACCCTAGAGGATACAGATGGAAGGGAAGGGACAATGTAGTAGTCGTTATAGGAATACCACATTTTGGGGGAACGGATGGGTGGGAAGGAAAACCACAGCACATGCCATCAGGCGGAACACATCATAAGATATTTTGGCCGTTCAGTATGACATGATGGTGGTCCTGTGAGCCAGACGGAGGACAGACCTCTACCACCTTTAAATTGATAGGTGAAAAAAAAAAAAAACGTTTGGATTCCTTTTAACGAAATTTAATTGGCATAACTTAAAATTTATATGGAAAAAGGTGCAGAAAGTCAACTATCAAATACAATAAAATAACACATAAGCATTACATATACTATCAGATGTTTCACATATACACTTTTGCAGAAAATGATATTATGACAAGTTGCTAATGCGATGCGTCTTTATACTTTAATGAGTCGACTTGGTCACAATAAATATAAAACAGTCATAAAGTAATATAAAAACAAGATAGAAAATTATTTTCTCTATATCCTGGTAATTCTGTCGACACCATGTTTACCTTTGAACATAATTAAATATATTGTTATATTGGATCGAACACACAGTTATAAAATAATAAGCATTATTAATATTGCTTTCAAGCTTTTCCAGTTTTCATTATCAATAAACAAACTTGGATTTTAAGCGCCTGACAGGCGCAGAACACAAGCGTGCTACTGTAAACGCGACGGGTTGTGGGTTCGATTCCCATTCAGGAAATGTAGAATTTAGTATTTTTCATTTCTTGGGTAGCTGCAAGAGCAAAAGCGCGGCGGTGAGTTCCCGCCACTCAACACGCAATGCCTCAATTCTGCGGAAAGTGGGAACGGGAGTTGTTGAAAGAAGATGGAGTGTCTTAACGCTAGGTTCTCTGGTTCCTCTGCCCTACCCCGCTATGCCATTAGCCAAGTTTGTTTGTCATTGAAATTCTCACACTCTTCTGAAAATTTGACCCACTTGTCGTCTGATTTATCCCGACTCACTGATAAGACAGTACATAACATATACCTAATGAATTTACTTTAGGACCACCAAGATGGCGAGATTTTTTTTGAAAAGTGTATGTTTTGTTTTAAATTTTGTACACAAGGCTATGTTTAGTTGCAAAACTGATGGCACACTTTGGAAATATCTTTAGTATCTTCATCATTTTATAAGTCAAAATTTTACTAATAAATACCCAAGGAACCACTGCGCCGTCGTGAAGTTGGTCAGAATCTGACTATATACGCGATTTTTGCAGGTTTGATTCAACTCAAAGTAATGATGATTATATTAAGGTATTAATTAATTTCCACAACTTGGTAAGACAAAGCACGGCTGAGTTTGACCACTAACAGAAACGTTTCTAAACTTGATGGGAGGTGGAGAAGTGGAATACTAGTTTCTTTCTGCTTATGCAGCAGGGACGGAAGAACGAGTGATTGATAGACAACGCACAACCAGAAGCTACCAGTGGCGAGGGTTGAAAGTTTTAGTTAGGTAAGCCGGTAGAATTTAGAGAAGCCGATGTATATTTGCAGGAAGCTGTAATTTTAAAAGAAACCGGTATATTTAGGGAAGCCGGTATAGGATGTGAAGGTATTTTTACTATTAATTTCCCCTAACGAACATTGGCGATGGCTTTTAAGATTTTAAGATGCATGAGCTTGTTTTTTTGCAATTTTATGCCCGATGTTTTCTGGTGACATCCAGCCTTTTTTTTTAGCCGTCACACCTTGTCTGACTTTATTTTTTTCGACTCCTCTTTCCCTTTTTTTTAGGTCTCATGGGGTACTTGTACTTTGAAAAGTTAGGCAAGCCGGTGGGGTTTCGTGTTGTATGGACACCTCGCCACTGGAAGCTGAGTATAGAAAGCCAAATTCGACATGTGTATTCCTTGAGAAGTGCAGGGAGCACTAACCGGCATTTTCTGGAAATTCTCATGGAATTGAAAAAAATATTTGACATTGAAATAGTAAGATAAAATATCAGTCCACACAGACATAATGTATTACGTTCTATCCCACTATGATGTACTATGTATGACGAATAAATAATTTTGCTATAAAGTATCTAATTACAAGCTTCCCTTTAATTTACTTTTGTCTATAAATTTTATACAACTTTGTAACCTTATAGCATTCAAAACTTGAAATATATTATACTTAGATAATGGCCCATAAAATGAAGGTTCTACTGCAAGGCATATTCAAAGATGGTATCAACTAATTGTTTAGTTTATGAAGGTTTGGCTCTATTATTATTAAAAAGTATTAGTAAGATCACTTCTTTACATGAAAGTATTTGGTGGCGAGTCATTGGAATATGCAAATTCAAAACTCAAACTCATTATAAACATTGATTAATTACTATTGTTAATAAAAATATATTATATTTTCCAGGCTTTGTTTTAATTGCTGACAGAATAGTGACTTATGAAATCGAATTTCAGGCAACTTTTAATTTTTTTTTTTTTTTTTATGGATACCGGATGGCAGAGCAGAGCAGAAGGGTTGCCTGATGGTAAGTGGTGCAGCTAGCCATGAACATCTACAGCACAGAGATGTACTAGTGGTTGCCAACCTAGAGGATACAGATGGAAAGGAGACCATGTAGTAGTCTTATCAGAACCTGTTTGAAAGAATAAAGGTGAGAAAGAAGCCAGCGCGCGCTCGAACTGAGCATCACCAAGATGGCTGGCGATTTCGTCCAGCTCCTGTTCTAGTGATCATAAAGCGAACAGAACAGAACCTCCTACCACCAAAGAAATTATTCAAGGTAAAAATATTCAAGGTTTCCACTATTTTGAATATATTTGTATAAATAAAGTTAAGTTATCAATTAAAAGTTAAATTTCAGGTCGTATTTAAGTATAATTATTTTACAATTACGTGAAAACTTTCAAAGTAGCATATTTCATCTTAGGTCAAACCGATCGATTAAATAGTATGTGACGGAATTTCAAAAATTATTTATAACATAATCACTACGTTATTACGTATTTAATGTAACCGAGTAAAAGTATTAGTTAACTGATCAGATAACAAGTCAATTCAATATTCAAGGTCTCTAAAACTACATCTATAGGCTTACACAATTTAATTCTGGCCTTAATCTTGGGTCTTTCCTTTGTCTCCATTTTTGACATCTCCTTTATTAAAATCAATGTTGAGATTTAAGTACAGATTACTTAATATCGATTCACGAATTTCGCGACGGTTAATCGAATAATCTACAATCGTCACGATTTATCGAAATTTAAGCTTCTGTAAGCAATTCTATGGAAAAAATAATGTAACACTTTATATTGTTTATAATTATTCACAAAAATAAAAAATTAGCAAAAAAAAACAGACTTTATCATTAATAGTGATGACTAGCCTTAATTTTTTTTTTTTATGGGAAAAATGTTTTTTTTTTCATCATAAAATTTTGTAATCTGTATACTAACTATCAATTCCAGGCGAGTAAGACGGTAGCATATTTACCGCTTTTTATCCGTATTTTGTGGGCGATGATGTATTGCTGTACACTCGTCGTGACAGATATCGTAATATGTGTCATTGTATATTATGCTGATTAATGAGCAATGGCTTAATGTCTCTATTTTCATATGAATTTACCAGAATATTTATTAATTTGTGGATTCCTTTTCTTATTTACGTTAGTTTATTGGTGAAATTAAGTAATATACTGGTAGATCTAATTATATATGTATAAAAATAATTATTGAATTTGAGAATAACTATTTTAGTGAAAAATGCGTCAACATTTTTCAAATACAGATGGGTAAGAATTTAAATGAAAAAGAAAATAATATAACAAATACTGTCAGCAATTTTTTTTTGTCATTTTAAATATAATTAATCTAAGCAGAGTACTCAAGTTGTTAAAAGTCAGTATTAAAGAGAAGCATAAGCATTTGTTACAGTAACAACAAAGTAATTTCGCGTTGATATAACATTTCCAAACTACTAAATAAAAAAAATAAGTAAGTAACCACATCTGTCTGCTCTATTTCACTGGTTGCGCAAGCGCTACGCATTGAAACAACCTTTGGTGTCTCAACACGACGACGTGATCCTGCGACTGAGTCGAATCTATTGCGTACTGTCTAACAATTGAGACCTTGATTGTATAAATAAGTGGAAAAAATAATAGAACATCAATATGGAAATAAATTTTACAAAAAAATATATTATTCAATGTTTATATAATAGTAAAATTAGCTTTTGAACTTATATGGTGAACAATGTATTTCATCATATTTTATTGAACTAAAGGTGCGATAGTAATTTAATATATTTAATTTAAATATAGCAATTACATTTATTTTTTTAGCTTTACGCTTCTTTAGGTAGATAGGGAGAAGCTATTGTCAAATCAAAACGCTAATTTTTCGATTCCCGCAATTTCAAGACATTGTTTTTGTTTGGAGGACTTCAACGTCACGCTTTGTCGCTTTTTATCGCACGCCAGATCGGGAAAATTAAAATAAATTAAACAGAAACATTCCTCAGGTGAGATTTGAACCAACGACCACTTGCGCTTTTTGTCAGACGCTGTTTCACTGCGCCATGATAGCATCAATTGTGTCACTAAATATAATAGTCATTATTCAAATATTAATATTGGTAATAATAAATAATATTATACAATTATTTAAATCATTATTAACGCCTGTCTCGACGCAGAGGCACAAGCGTGCGACTGTAAACGCGACAGGTTGTGGGTTCGATTTCCACTCCAGGAAATGGAACTTTTCATTTCCTGGGTTTGGTAACAAGGCAAAGCGCAGCGTTGAGCTCTACCACTTAGCACGCAATACCTCAATTTCGGCGGTAAGTGGGGAACGGAGTGTCTTAACACTCGATTCCCTCTGCCTACCCTGCTATATAAGGGATACAGCGTGAAACTATGTATGTATTTAAATCACATATATAAAATATACTCATAAGTAATTTGCGCAACCTATTGATATTTACATGCGCACAAAATTTAACATTAGTGAATGCAAATTACAGTGGATTATCAATGAAAGCGCGCACCACTGGCATTTTGACAAGCATGTATCATCTTTTAGCCCTAAGGCCATAATAATTAGTGCTACTTCGTAATGTATAATTTATTTTTCCATATAATTTACTTGTTCTATATCCATTACCTTGACTTTGATGACATAGAAGTGCAACAGAAAATAATCAGTAGTATTAAATAAGAGAAATTGTATCCAACCACTGTTTGGAATTGAAATCGGATCCATGAAATAGTCACCATTGTGGTTCAATAGACAGCTTGTGCTTATAGACGCGATGGTTGTGGGTACACAAGAAGAAAAGATTATATTTAATTATTTTCATTAGCTCTATAGAGTTGAAGTCCTGGGCCTCAATCCACAGTGTCCCGAATTCTGGCAAGTATACAGTACACATGCAGCATACAATCTCCTAAATTCTAGGTAGTGTGAAAATATAGTATATTGGCGTTAGGTTTTCTCTGGCTGCTATACGGGAGAAGCTGGAATTATATTATAAAATTCAAATAAGCGTCATAGGTATAGAAAATGCTTACACATATACTGGAAATTAATTAATTACACTTTAATATTACCAACCTAGTCAATAGTCGTTCTTAATAATGACAGTTCAATTACAAAAATATATTCTTAAAAAAAATCGAACATATGACCTTTTCAGTTAATAGGTATATAAATAACAATCATCGTAAAGTATCTTAAAAATCGCTCTACAATATATATTTAAATAAATCAAAGTACATGAAGTATTGTAAGTTACAAGAAAAACAATGCTGAGACAGACGGATACAGTCACGGACTTCAAAATGAATCGAAATTATTTTAACTAAATAATTAAAATAACATTTCCATTTCGTTACTCATTCAAATTGCAATATATTAAATTGTATTTTATAATAGCATTATAAATTTTAAATCTACAACGATGTAAATTGTCTGTGCGTCACGACCATCGTAAGTCATAACTTCTAAAGCACCTCTATAGGCTTTATATACCAGTATTTTAGCACTTCATATAAGCAAAATATTTACGTACCATTTGGTAGAATTGATTATTTAAATTTGGGATCTTTTTTTTCCTTTAAAATTTTCTAAAGCCCTCACTTTTTGATAATGAAAATAATCAAAACCAGTTGGTCTTCTGAGAATTAATGGGATTTCTCCTACACAAAGTCATATTATGCTATGTAGACGTCGTTGTGACACAGTTGTGGCATAACTTCACTTGATTTAAGTTATAGGTTCGATTCCTATTGTGGGGATTGTTTATATACATAAAATTGAGCTGCCTTGAAAAAGTAAGATGAACAATGATGAGTTATGTCTAATTAGAGATAAAACAAATAAAAGTTTATATTTTCATATTTTTACACGTAAAATATATCTCATTCATAATACTATACATTTTAATATCATCTAAGATTGCTAGTTAAAAACTATATTGATCGCATGATTGTTATTGGAGATCGTAAAAAGTGATCGTTTCCTTGAAGTGACGTGAAACTTTTGTCATTTGCGACAATAATAAGGTGCTCTAGTTCAGTTACTTCTCCACAGAAGGCTTAATAAAGTATCAGAGCAGATGTAAATGGAACGAGCACGGCCCGAGGCTAGGGCGGGGTCCGGACAACACTTTCATATTATTACGGCCGCATAGCACGCACACCGAGCCGCGCACGCACACCACCGCGGCCACGATTAGATCGCGGCGGACATGAGCCGCACGCGATCTAACCACTTTCAATGATTCGTTAGCGAAATCATTAGGAGATGTAATGTCGGCGCATTGTAATACGTGTTTATAGTTATTTAAATGATTTATTTTTATTGATTGTTTTTGCCTTGTTGCGAGACAGAAAATAATGATGGCCGTATGAATAAGGCTGCTATTATACCCCGGTATTGCGAAGGTAATATCTAGTACTATGTAATTTGAACGTTTGGTAATGGAATCGGTAACGAGAAAATGAGTTGTCAAGTTGGCTTGGTACATTCATCAGTCAAAATTCGGGCAACGACAGTCGTGTAGACAAGTTTCGACGGTTGCGTTGAGTGCCGTTCGAGAGATGAATGATATATGCAAAATCGTAATGCATTTGGATCACTGTATATTAGGCGCAATAAAATTAATCAATTTTCACAAATTGAACATGAATCATGACAACAACTGTTTATTTTTATTCACGGCCACACGCATACATATTTTCGACAAAATATTTAAGAATCCGTGTTATGCCTTGAAATCTTTTCTTATTAACAGTGAATTGAAAATTACATGACATAATGTAACTTATTACTGACAATAAAATGATCAAAATAATGTCGAAATAACAAAAATAAAATTTCGAAAGCTTAAAAGCTTTTGAGTAACAAACACATAAACGATCAATAAAAAAAGTATTTGGCTACAATTGACGGAAATTTGGGGTTATAAAATTTTACTATTGCAAAAGTTCGGTCAGCTTCATGAAGGAATTAAATTCATTGCGAATTCCAGTTACTTGGACGAGTGACCACCAGCGTGTAGTAATTTTGCTTCACCGTACGCATTTCACCCTTAATTCCATTACTTTACGTGACTATTCCTATATAGACAACTAAATTTCATGTCTATATAAATATTAAGGCGTCCCCTAGTTCTTTGTGTTACTTGTCGACTTCAAGGAATTCTTTATCAATGAAATACCTATTTCTTATTTGTACGCCACCGCTCAGAAGCCGGATCTAGTAGTATTTTTCTGTTTGTTAACTTTACAATTCATTATTAATCTTCTGAAGTCCTTGAAGCTGAATATGAATTATTATACCAACTTTAAGCTGTAGTTTTATTAATGATTCATAAAGTTTTAATTTACACATTACAATTAAGCAATATACGGAACAAAACACAGTTAAATCAGATAAGGCTCTTCCTCTAATTTTCCGGAATAGATAGCAGAAACTATAGCTATAATCACAATATCTATGAATTTTTTGATTAATTTCAGAGAAATTGCGTGTTAGATGGCAAAGTTCAACGCGGCACTTTCTGTGCTTAAACTGGCAAAATAAAAATAATTAAAGCTCCAGACATCCGTAATTGACGTGAGTAGGTTGATAAGTTGATTTATGTAGATGTTTTTTTTAAAGTTAATAAACAATAAGATCACTTTATTTATAGGTTGAATAAATTACTGACTTCAAAAATTTCAAGCAAATCTAATAACTTCAGATAAAAAAGTATTTACGTAAGATATAAATAGAATTTTCAAATAAAACTTAACCTTAAAAGTCTTTGCCCTGAAAATATGCAATTTCTATCTATCAAGTTATTCACGCTTGATACAAATACATAAAATTTAAACCTTCCTCTGAGTGGAGATTGATCTTTTAATCATCACATAGTCAAATATTTAGTAGTTTTAGTTAGCGCTAAGATGGCTATTTCATTTAATTTTCTTATAATGTTTCGGGTTTAACACGTAAGGGTAGTTGACTTATTGTTACAGATTCATGTATTATGACAACATTTAAGACAGGAGCCCAATAATACGTTGTAAGGCCGAGGTAAATTTACTCCCGCTGTCATCTTCACACCGAGTGCCGCTCACCCACTCATTAAGTTCGCATGTCCGTCCATCAGTGAGATTATTGCAATTATTTAAATTCTCACCTTCAAAACATGAAAAAGTCTTTTTACATTTAATATTTCGTAAGCGCGAGGAAATGACGTCCCATTTGAAAGGTATAATTAGGGACAGCATTGGTCTTCAGGGTTGAACCGGATTTATGGATTTCTTGCATATTGTATTATTGTAAGGTTGACGTGATAATTGTTTGATGTTTCAACATACACACAAAAGACGCATACTCATCTTTTATTGATATACATTCATTATTGGGTCATAATTAATATTATTGGTCATCGAACATCTTTCTCGTGACTCACTGTCCACGTTCATTTGAAATTATTCATCCGTGCCTTTCTGAGCCTTATTTAGCTTAAGCGTATTCAAGACTATCACTTGTCATTAAAACAGGAAGATAGCACAATTTATTTCATGTTTTGCTTTGAAAGGAACGAGAAGATCGAAAGGAATTGCAACATTAGTATTATAGTCTCAGATCCAAACGGTTAGTGAATTCTCGCAAAGCTTCCGCGTAATCTATCCCTATATAGAACAGTTACAGGCTTTGTACAAGAGTCGGGAATGGACATGATGTAGACCAAGCCGCTATCAGTTCCCGCGTTGCCTTGAGCACGCCCAGGGCACTAACCCTTGTCGTAATACCCCATTATGCACCCAGAGCGGCGCACACACGTGCACTGATAAAAGATGTAGGTGTAGTGGTCCCTCAAGTTAAATAGATGGCTACCCTCCCTTTCACTAACGTAACAGTACCACAGTTATAGCTGAGGACAGTCTAAACAAACATTTAAATGATATATAAAATAGACATTTCATATCAATATTGTAATAGTTATTTAAGTAATAATGATAAACAATCTAAATCTAACAGATTATTAGTTATCCTTAATAATTAATAAAATCGCTCGTATACTAGTTTAAGTCGGATTTTTAAATCTTAAGACTAGGTTCGAAGAAGAGGAATTAAATTTGGAAACATATTACAAAGTGTGATTCAAATACATAGATTAATTCTAAAATAGATAAAAAATACGTATAAAATTATCCGTAACTTTAGTAATTTTTTTAAGCTAAATGGTATTACCATAAGAAATACATCGTTCAGTTACTAGAATGATTCGTATAAACTACCTAATTAAGAAGTAATAACGATCCAATTTTATTCAGATGGAATACCAACTGGCTGTACACTATAAGTAAATTGAATTCGTTCCGAATGTACACTCAAGGTCAGTGGAGCTACTATAGATAGTACCGCGCAGGTTTCAAACTAGCTAGCTATATATCCATATATTGATAACAGATAACGCTGTCACCGGCAGGGCGGTGGCTGGCACTAAATATCGGCAATGATATAGTGCACGACGTGGCGCGGCGTCCACGCTTGCGAAATTAGAGCGGCTGCGCGGGCGCACCGAGCTGCGCGTGCCGCAGTGCATACGCCGCACGCCGCTAATAAATCCAATAACGACCACATAATGAAATGATGCTCGAACGATCTTGTTCTGAAGCAATTTATCAAAACCCGCACTGCACTGTTATAAGATAATTTGTAATATTAACCAATCAATCAAATAAGACAAGAATTTTAACGAGCTAGCCAAATTTAATACTGCGTTTGGAAATAAATTTTAGTTACTTTTTTAATCTGTCAATTGCTAATTATTTAAAAATTGTATTCATATTTTTTTCAATCTTCAGGAAGAAAACTAATCTGTTATTTGTTTAATGGTTGTTTAAATTTATTGGAGCAAGTTTTATAAATGTGGAAATGAATTCTGAATTATGAACGTTATACCTACATAATACATTTTGAACATTGTAAGGCAAATATAGATTTTTGTCTGATATATACGATTCTCAAATTAAAAACTTCCAACAATGTGCAATTATGTAGAAATGATAATTAACATAAATTGATGAAATTAAAGATTACTGGACACAGAACAATTAATGTTGTAAAAACACGGGGATAAAGGATTGAGGTCAATCGGATCAGACCTTTCACATCACATTATGGACAAGTGATTTAAGTACCGTCATTCGGCTCACTATGCAAGGCAATCTTACACGTTGCTTTTTGCAAGGTGACCCGACCTCAAGCTCAAAAAAATTAACAAACTTGTTTTATTTTGATACTTGCGTGTGTTAAAATATGTATGAACATATCATTACTCTAGTAGTTGTTACGTACAAGAATTCGAATTATAAAGATATTTAATAGGCCTTTAATCAATATTTAAGTGTCTAAGATGTCTCTCGAAAATCTTTTAAAGTAATGAGATAGAAATGGTATTGTATACCTGGTATAGTAATTTCAGTATATGAAAGTAATAAATTGCTTATAAATAATATTGTAATATGGTAAATGCAATACATATTATTAACCGCCAAATATCTTATGATGTGTTCCGGTTCGATGGCATGTAAGCCAGGTTTTCCCCTTTCCCACCCATCCTTTCCCCAAAATGTGGTGGTTCCGATAGCGGACTACTACATTATCCTCCCTTTCCATCCCAAGTTACGAATAAAAAAGTTTTTATATAATATTGTTTATAATTTACTACATTAATCACTGCTTTGTTGTCTTCAGTTTAACATATCC